>JBBPCY010000035.1:10328932-10339975 GCA_037974405.1 Brachyalestes nurse
CTCAGGTCGACCCAGAGAGAAAGGAACAACAATCATAATGGGCATAACGAAAGAGGGCCTTAATGAACAAGACTATAAGTGTGTGCGGATTGCATACTTTTGGACAGTTCCATGATTGATATTATGTAGACTAATTATATTTACATTTTTATATTTACTAATTATATTTACATTCATTAAAGGCTGAAACCCATCCATTGAGGACTAGCTCTGAGTGTACAAGGCTATGTTTTATTTGTACATTATTTCACATGAAACTTCACATGAAAAGAGTAGTTAGACTAAAGATTGTGCCGTTTTTCTGAAGTAAACTTGTGATCAGCTTTTGTAATGTTTTGTACTTTATACCTTTAATTTAGTGATTTCTTTAATGAACAAGTGAGTACACCCCTCACACTTTTCTTGGGACAACACTGAAGATATGACATTGATACGATGTAGTTGGTGTACGGCTTGTATAACAGTGTAAATTTACTGACCCCTCAAAATGATTAAACACACAGCCATACACAAAGCTCTAAAAGTAAGTACACCCCTAAGTGAAAATGTCCAAATATTTTGTGTGGCCAACATTATTTTCCAGCACTGCCTTAACCCTCTTGGGCAGTAGAGCTTCACAGGTTGCCACTGGAATCCTCTTTCACTCCTCTATGATGACATCACAGAGCTGGTGGATATTGGAGACCTTGCGCTCCTCCACCTTCTGTTTGAGGTTGCTTCACTGATGCTCAATAGGGTTTAGGTCTGGAGACATGTTTGGCCAGTCCAGCAGCTTTACCCTCAGTTTCTTTAGGTGTGTTTGGGGTCGTTATCATGTTAGAATACTGCCCTGCAGCCCAGTTTCCGATTGTCATGCTTCAGTTTGTCATGGTATATGTTAGCATTAATAGTTCCCTCAATGAACTGTATTTCCCCAATGCTGGCAGCACTCATGCAGCCCCAAACCATGACACTTCCACCACCATGCTTGACTGGAGGCAAGACACGCCACACACAGGTTTTCGCCACACGCTTGACACCATCTAAATCAAATAAGTTTATCTTGCTGAAGACATCTTTTGAAGAGACTTCCTTCTGGGACGACAGCCATGCAGACCAGTTTGATGCATTGTGCGGCGTGTGGTCTGAGCAGTGACAGGCTGACCCCCCACCCCTTTGACCTCTGCAGCAATGTGAGGCCGATAACGCACCTGTTCCCCATTCACACCTGAGATCTTGTAACACTAACAAGTCACAGGACACCGGGGAGGGTAAATGGCTAATTGGGCACAATTTGGACATTTTCGCTAGGGGATGGAGGCTGCCAGACATTAATGGCTGTGCGTTTAGTTACTTTAAAGGGACAGCAAATTTACACTGATACAATGTAAAAACTACTTTACATTGTATCAGTGTAAATTTGCTGTCCCTTTAAAATAACTAAACGCACAGCCATTAATGTGTAACAAAGTGTCATACCTTCAGTGTTGTCCCATGAAAAGAGATGTTAACGAGATGTCGACTTCTGTTAACGACAGGTTTCTGTGTCTACCCTGTCGATTGTAACTCAGATTTTGCTGTTCATTTCTGTCATATGTTGTGTGTATTAAGAAATCTATTTCACATTATTGGTGTTTCTTGTAATACTTTTTTGATGAGATGAGCTCAGAGCTGGACTGTGGTTTTGACTGGGCTCTGTAGGATCAGAATTGTTTTTGGAGAACCCTAACTATTCTCGTAATGAGGGTTTTAATGCCTTTTGACTGCTAACATAAGGTTTGCTGGTGTTGAGAAATCAGATCAACATTTATGTGGTTTGTTACTAAACTACTGCAGTATGTCAAGCTTGATTTTCCACAGTAATTCATATATTTGGAAAATAAAATGTAACTGATGTTTTTTCCTGATGAATGTCTATGAACAGCAGTCAAAGGTGTAGGAAATTTTAGCTCAGTTGATTCTCCACCAGAATATATGTAGAAATTAGCTTAAGCTGTTTCAACACTATATTCGTTTATTAATTCGTTTATTTATTACTTAGTGTCACGTTGTGGCGTGCTCGGGGAAGTGAGGCGAAGATGTTAACCAGAATGCTCCCTGCGAGCAGAGCTCGCACCTTCAGCGCGGATGCAGGGGGGTCAGGCCCGGATCACATGTTCTGGAGCCCAGGAACCGACTTGGAGCGGAGCTGTAGAGCCGGCTTTAGTGACCAGCAACGGTGCCGAATGAGCACCCGGGGGATTCCCCGATACGCCGGCCTGAGAGACGCAGGGGCTGCCTACTCCACGGGGAATCCGAGCCTGGGAGTCTGGTGCGGGAACCTGCTGCGCCTCTGGTTGGGCTGGCTGGTCAATCTGTCACGTCGTGGCGTGCTCGGGGAAGTGAGGCGAGGCGCATAGGGCAGGTTCCAATGATTGAATTTTAATACAAAAACACACAGACTCAGTACAGACAATAACTAAACAAAAAGGAGGCTCGAGGTCCCTTAACTCAAAACATAACAACAAAGAAGACACAGGAGGACTGGGAATGTGAAGGCTGACCAGCAAATCACTTTATGAACACAAAGAACATAAGTAAGTTAGCTACTAAACACACTTAGACACAAAAACCAACCAAAACCCCAATCACTTAATCAAGACAGCTGACACAGTGACATAACACACACTAAACACCCATAAATTCAAGCTAAAAGTCCCACATACAAAACCCCAAAACAATAACCCCATAGCGGCCACTAGTGGCCGCTCTGGACGTCACACTTAGGGGGTCTTACATCAAATCATGAACAAATCACTTTATGAACACAAGCGAGATCATTCAAATAGGGATACAGTAATTAACCTTTATAAAGCTCTTAATTGTTTTGCTTTGGAAAGGGGAATTATTTGGATCATTTTGAATTCCTTTGAGTTTAAGTGCGTATCATCAGCCGTGACAAGAAAAGATTCGCTGGTCACCATAAAACAACATTTTATTAACTACACGAGATCAACATAAAACACGTGAGTAAAGTAACGTGAGTAATGTTAGTGGTAAGATTACTGAAAACAGTTCAATGTCCTTGAACAGCAAGCATAATGCAGTATTTCATTACCCAGTACAGAAGAAGAAACAGGTTAGCAATCAGCCATCAGTTATCAGAATGAGAAAGAAACTGTATACTTATTCACTGGGTTGGAGTGAAGTTGGCTTTGGAGTGTCAGTTTGTTCAGAGTTGGAGTTCAGCAGAGATGTTGAAGCTTGGAGTTCAGAGAGTTTCAGGGGTTGACAGAGTTCCTGGAGTTGTTGAAGTTGAAGAGTTCAGAGATTAATCTTTTGGAGTTCAGCGGTGTTGGTCTGGAGGTCAGAAGAGATTAATCTTGGAGCTCTGGAAGTTTAGCAGATTGGCATGCAGGGCCTAAAGGGGAGGAGGGTCAGTTCATGACACCTCTGCAGGCATGAAACTTCTCATATATTTAGTTTTTGATGATATGTTATAATAACTGACCAGTCAAATGAAGACACTGACAATTTCATGTGTTATACAGTTCATTACGAAATGTTTTATTTCCTGTCGTATGCTAAACCATTTATTGGTCCGAACACTAGTTCATGCATTGGATAGACTTTATTACCAGTCAGGACTACCCTGTATGTTTAAACCTCTCAGAGATTAGCTCTGACCCAAGATTGGTCAACCAATGGATATGCGCTGACAGAAAAATAGAAGGTAGTAAGTGAGGCTAAATCAGTGCTTTCAATCAAAGACAGTGGCTCCCATTTGCCTCACACATTCACTATTTGTATTTTCCCTGATCTTACACAAAAGACTTTGTAGTATAATTTTCAAAGGACTTCATCATGAAACATCTGCAATGTCGAATGCCTGTTCTTGTCTAGGCATTCAATCGCAAGAGAGCTCATTTAACTAAGATGTGATAACACCATCTTAAAGACAGTCTTACATCCTGGAACCGCAGACATGGTATGGCCTACACAGGACTCAAACTGGGAACCACTGCTATGTGCTTGACCAAAGAGGAACAAACTGATAAGTCATTTACACAGCAGGTTTTTTTTTTGGCAAAACTGATAAATAGAAAAATGTTTTAATCACTGGCCAAAGATAATACAGCATTACAAGTAATTCAGACTGCTGGTAAATTCTTGCTGACATGCAAAACTACTCTTGAATGGATACAGAGATGGACTTTCACCATTTCAGCTACAAGCCAGCCTTCATAAACGCTCCCGTGCCACAACAGACAAAAAAATTAAGTAATTAAACAACAGACGTGATGGCGTTTACACACAAGAGGCCTTCAAGAGGAAATGGAAAATATGCTTTGGAAAGCTTTGGCTGGTGGGGATCGTGCAGGGCACTTTGATAAACGCACAAATCAGAATCGAGACTTTTTGTACAGATCAAATAATAAAAACAAATACTGATAAAAAGGTGGCCTTTTAGTCTTCCACACTGATATCACAATGATGCACTGATAGTATAAATAGAAATAAATGATAACGCTCAGGGAAAAAGATCATTCTATCTGTGGGAATCAATACAGGGGTTTAAACACATGCCGATTTTTAATCTTAGATGTGATCAACACCATATGTATATTTCATACGCTTTTCTTGGTTTCTGAGTTGAGATAGGACAACTCTATTGGTTTCTGAGTTGAGATAGAAGAACTTGTGGAAAATGTGGAAAAAGGAACAGAAAAATAAAATCAAGTCCACATTTTGGGCTTTAAAAAAATACAGTAGTAATTCTTAGGTGCCTAGATAGTGATATGCTATTCTAAGCGTACAGTGCTAGGGGGGTTTAAGCCAAATCAGCGGTAAACGGCCATGTAAATAAGATGAGAAGAAGCCCAAGCAATACATTGAAAGATTACATATACATATGTATTCTCATATATATATATACACACACACATATGCATATTTACAAGTACACATTTATGCATATAGATACAAATACACACCCATAAAATCCACAAGTCATGTTGCAGTCGCAGGACAGACAGTATGACTGTTCTGAAGGAGAGAGAAGGAAAAGAAGCCGGTATTGAGGTTTTATAAGCCTACACTGGCCTATGAAACTAGTGACTCCTCAGCAAGGTTAAGACACTGAATAAAAAAAATTGTGAAATTTACAACAATCCTTAACTTCATGTCACCTCTTTGGTTAGAGGTTAGTGATTACTGTAAAACGTCTGTGCTTTTGGATATGATTATCTGCTGCCCCCTCAAAAAATCATAAGGTCTGGTTTACTACTACAAATAAGAACAGATGACTCTGGTATGTTTTTTAATTTATTTATTTTTTTGGGGGGGGGGGCGGCATCATTAGAAAGTGAAAGAAAAAAAGTGCTCTCGTGCTTCCGTTTGTCCTCTGCAGGTTTGGTTGAGGATCTTAGCCGAACGAAAATGGGGTGCAAAACAGGGTAAGGATAGGGAAAGCAGGAGAAACGGTGGAACCCTGCAATGGCTCCTGCTGTTATGGATCCCGGTGCTACTGCAGGTAACGGTACACTTTGAAGCAGTGGTTCCCCGAGTCAGCCACCACCACATGGCCGTCAGAGGTAAGGGCCAGACCCTGCGGCCCATACAGAGGGTCTGCACTTGTGTTGATGTAGGACAGGAAGGACCCGGCGCTATCAAACACCTTCAAAAACAAAGAATTCAATGTTTGGTTTGGTGCACTGAATAACCATTCAACCATTTATGTTACTATTCAGATTACAAGTAGGCCTGACACAATTATACAATATTAATCATATTTCAGCTGATTAATACTGATTTTATTTTTTATTTTTATTTTTTATGAATGTATCTTCCAGTTAGATTTTACATTCTGAAGGAAGGAAAAACATTTCAGGGTAAGTAACTGCAACCAGATGTTTACCTAAGTCACTTCATACAATTCCCATTGATTTGTGCAGTATGGCACAGTTTTAAAGGCAGCTGGTATTTTGAACTTAAAAACATTAGAAATGGAAATATAGCATTGTTCCCTACAGCAACTATATGCTTATGTGGGAACAAAGAAGATGAGAGGTTTACATGTTTACATGTATTTGCCTGTACTCAAATACATATACACAAAACAGAAACAGCATGATCTGAGATGCTTCATGAGTCTTATGAAAGCTAAAAAGGTTCTAAGAATTAATGGGTGCAATAGCACCTTTAAACGGCAGCTGTGATTAATCTTTATTTACTTGAGCTCATGGTGTACTTGTGAGTAGGCCTGACACAATTACACAATATTAATCATATTTCAGCTGATTAATAAGCTGACTATGATTTTATTTTTTATTTTTATTTTTTAACATCCACAAGGATTACCAGCAGGACCTGGCTCAGAGCATGACGCTGCCTTTTGGTAGGTAATTTAGTAGACCCTATGGGGATAACATGTGCTGCTCTAACAATACAAACAATGTTACTGAGAGGTTTATATGTTTACATGTATTTGCCTCTACTCAACAGGTACAGGCAAATACATGTACACAAAAAAGAAACAGCATGAACTGAGATGCTCCATGAATCTTATGAAAGCTAAAAAGGTTCTAAGAATTAATGGGTGCAATAGCACCTTTAAAAGTCAGCTGTGCAAATATTTCAGCTGATTAATAAGCTGACTATGTTTTTATTTTTTATTTTCTAACATCCACAAAGATTACCAGCAGGACCTGGCTCAGAGCATGACGCTGCCTTTTGGTAGGTAATTTAGTAGACCATATGGGGATAACACGTGCTGCTCTAACAATACAAACAATGTTACTCACTCTGCCTATCACTGTTTTTAATGTTGGGGCTGATCAGAGTACAAGGGAATTATGATCCTCTACAATTTCATGATTGTAAGATGCCTAACTGCAAGCCTTACTGCTCAGTTCCAACCTTTGCTTTAATGATTCATAATTTGTTTGAAACTGTATGCCATTACCTGTATCCTGCTGTTGCCCCAGTCAGCTACAATAATGTTTCCGTTAGTATCTACAGCCACTCCTGTTGGAGCATTAAACTGGCCATTTCCTTCACCATGAGAACCAAACTTAAAGAGGAATTCCCCATCTGCACTGAACACCTGTGAAGAGCAGAGAATAACTATTACACACATCCATGCACACTTAAATGTGCAGTGGGTACAGAAAAGAATCACACCCTTCAAAATATTCACATTTTGTTGTGACACATGTATAGAAAAATCCAGCAGTATTTACTCTTATTATATCCAAGAAAAAGACATGATAGCAACAGTTTACAAAACAAACAAATGAACAAAAAACAAACACAGAGATAAAGGATCACCCCCTCCTAAAATTTGTTGTATTTAATCTGTTGTAACTAATCACCTTCTCCACTACACACCAAGCTAACTGGTTTCCACTTATGCTCAACTGTAATACAGTAATCCCCCAATTTTACGCGGATCCGGAGTCACAGATTCAGTCACACGCAGATTTTTTTTGAGAACCGAACTCATAGTTTTACGTGGAAATCCCCACAATAATGTGGGAACTGCAAATATCTTCTGCCTTTTTTGCTTTTTTGTGGCAATAAATATATATTTTCTGGATGTTTTCACATAAACAGGGCAGGCTGAAGCCGACCTGGAAGCACTTTTTTCAAAATCCACACCAGGGTTGAGCCCCCGCGCTCCAAGCGCGATTTCTCCATGGTGCAAGCACTCAGACACTTCAAACTCCACAGTTCGATTGATCTCCAGGAGACCTTTCCAAGGATTTTTAGCCTGAGTAGATCAGGGGTTATTCCCCGAAAACTGTTCACTTCACCACAGTGTCCCAATACTTTTGTCATGCGACCTTTCCGAGTTGCATATCTCTGCGGGGAATTTAAATTAAAAGAGGTGAACATGGGTTTACCTTTACATTTTCTTTAAGGGTAATGCATTAAACTGAGTTTAAAATTAAATGAAAGTGTTCTAGGGGCATATTTAGGGTTTACGCTATAAAAATAGGCATTTTTAGGCTTTTTTAAAACCAAAACACAACATGGGTTTTTACTATACGCGGGTGCTCTTGTAACGTAACCCCCGCGAAAAGCGGTGGATTACTGTATTAGCATAAAACAGCTATTCCTGGAGCATCCCATTGCTTGGTGGTGCAACTTAAATCAGACAACCAATGGTGAGTGCCAAGGCACTGTCAAAGGTCTCAGGGATAAAGTTGTGAACAGGCACAAGTCAGGAGATGGATACAAAAAAATTCAAAGGGTTTATCAGGAGCACAGAAAAGTATGTCATTAAAAGTGTTTGGTACAACTAGGACCCCCCCTGGATCAGGCCGTTCCTCCAAACTTTATGAAAGAGAGAGAAGGAGAGGCCTAAAAACTCCATAAAGGAATTTATGGCAAAGAGTGGTCATTCTGTGCATGTGACAAAAATATCACAAGTGCTCCATAAATGTGGCTTATATGGGCGGGCTGCAAGAAAACCACTCCTCAAACCACTCATTAAGACTTGATTGAGCTTTGCCAACACACAGAAGATCCTGAGGCAAAGTGGAAAATGTCGCTTTGGTCAAATGAGACCAAAATCAAATTATTTGGCCTCAACACCAAACAATACATTTGGTGGAAAGCAGGATATCCAAAGAACACATACCTACAGTAAAGCATGGTGGTGGTAGCATCTTGTTGTGAGGGTGTTTCTCTGCTGCAGGACTGGGGCACTTGTCAGGATAGAAGCAAAATGGATAGTAAAATGCCATCAAGTTCTTGAGGAAGATCTCTGCCAGAAAGTTGTCAATGGGAAGAAGGTTGAACCTTCCAACATGATAATGACCCAAAGCATACAGCAAAACTGAACACAGAGGCTGAAGGAGAAAATGGTGAATGTCCTTGTGTGGCCTAATCAGAGCCCAGGCTTAAACCCTACTGAAAATCTGTGGAATTACTTTGCAGTCTACCAGTAGTCACCACCCAATTCGACTAAGCTTGAGTAATTCTGTAAAGAAGTGTGGGTCTTACAACAGACCCAAGACATGAATTAAAGTAACAAAAAGTGATGCCACAAGTATTGACACATGGTTTTGAACCTTTATCCAATCTGTTTTTGGTTTTTATTTGTTTGTTTTTTTTGCAATCATATCTTTCACTTGGATGCTATAAGTTGGCATTGAGTAAATACAGTTGTGTGTTTGTTCAGGCTGTGAAGCAAAACAAAATGTTAATACTTTATGAAGGGGTGGTTCTTTTCTAAACGCACTGTATAACACATGGACTATGTAACATGATCATGTTCTGCTTATCCAAAACTAATCATGAAAGTTTTATATTTAGCTCAAAATGGGCTTACTTTAACAGAGTGGTTGTGGAAGTCTGTCACTACAATCTCATTTTTGTTGTTGACAGCCACAAAGTGTGGACCTGAAGAGACAAACAGAGTGAGGAACAGAGAGTAGAAGGCTATGAGTGCTGATGCCACATAATCCAACAGAAAGAGGATCCTCTTAGTGATCAAGAGCAATTTAAAAACATGAATACAGTTGACACTTCAAGAACCTCAATCATTGTAAATGCTGTAAAGCTTAGACGCAAAATTGATCATTCTGACACACTGACACATTTCTAACTTTTATGTATGTTAATCAAACAATTAATTTTGGACTATTTCTTTAGTTTGTCAAAAGACATCTGGTATATTCAAGAGGTGTTAAAAGAAACTAAAAACAATGGATTTGTGAGGTTTTCTTGTGACAATAATGACTGAAAAATGTGTTATTTTGTTGAAAAAAATTATTTTGTTGCTGATTACATTAATGTGCTGATTCTAATTAAGACGAACATGATTATAAGATGGTTATATGAACATGATTATATGATCATGAAATTTGACCATCTTCTAGAAGTTGGGGACTAATGTTATGCACAACACGACAGTGCGCGATGTGCTCCATACTTACTGAACCCAGGGCCAGATTTACTAAGCTTTTGCTCCAGTGCAAAGTTTGCACCACTTTTTTCTAAAAGGAATAGGGGACAAAAACACAAACAATGGTCAACGAGAGACCTGAAAACTGAGTGAACAAAGGCCTTTCTCAAAATTCCTTCTTCTACTACATCACAAAAGGTTGACAAAGAGAATTAATGGAATGAGCAGCAAGCTTTTTGCATCAACACACCAAACCTGGGTCAGAAGAAACCTTTGAGGAAAACGTTGAGGAAGAAGGAAGCATGCCACATGCACCTTCTGAAGATTATGAACCAGGAACCAGAGTTAAAATGCAAAGTGTACAGGCAATGGCCATAAATATAATTGGATAAACTGAGGGAGCAGGATTTAAAAGTTTTAGGGAATACTGGAGCTATTTTTATCTATGTGTCCTCTCCATTCAAAGATTAAGGGTCCTACAAAAAACTGCCATACCACGTTTTTATGGCCCTTAAGCCAAAAGCTGAGCCACTCACACTCTTTAAAATTTGTTAACTAATGCTGTAGAAAAAAGCATTTCAGTTCCTGAAAGTGTGTGAAGAACCTTTTAAAGGTATAAAGAAAGTCACATAATACTATGTTAACTTAACAATTCTAAAAGCTTTGTTATATGGACGTCCTTATACTTAAAATAAGATACTTATACTTATAATAAGCTTGTATGGCATCATTCAAAGAATCATACCTGGCACCTTTATTTTAAAAAGTGAATAAGAGAATAAGATTACAAATGAATGGAGAAACGTGTTTGAGGAACAGAAAGGAGCACATTTCTTTACACATTGGAACTGAAGCCTGGGTAAATCTGGCCATTTTAATGCATCAACTATAAATTCAACTTCAGCATCTTCAAAATCTTAACCGTCAACATTCAACTACATACTTGCAGTCTATAAACTAAATGGTCATTTTTTACAGATTAAGTGTAGTTTCAGAGCCAATTAGGCCTTAATTGGCATCGTCTGTCAAAAATCTGTCCACAAGTGATCAACCAAAACTTGAATAGCACTGTACAGCATAGTTATCGCCTAAAACACAGGGTTCCCACACCTTGGTTAACATCAAATTCAAGGACCTTTCAAGGACTTTCCAGGACCAATATCCTCAAATTC
>JBBPCY010000035.1:10342907-10354802 GCA_037974405.1 Brachyalestes nurse
AAGGGAAAGATGACTGCAGCAATGTACAGAGACATCTTGGATGAAAACCTGCTCCAGAGCGCTCTTGACCTCAGACTCCAGAGCGCTCTTGACCTCAGACTTTTTTGCAAAAACCTCAAGTAAACTCTTTTCACGTTGTCATTATGGGGTGTTGTGTGTAGAATTCTGAGGAAAAAAAATGAATTTAATCCATTTTGAAATAAGGCTGTGACATAACAAAATGTGGAAAAAGTAATGTGCTGTGAACACTTTCCGGATGCACTGTACTGGGGTACTCTACAGGAAGTATTGTGGTTGATATGGCTTCAGTCTTTGTACCATAAAATAACTATTTGTTTTTGAAAAAGAATGACTGCGCCGTTATAAGGTAACAAGAGCCAATAAATTAACTGATTATAGTTGCCCTAGTATCAGTCCACACGTTCAAATCTTTACCTTAAACTTCCCGTCGGAGGAGAAAATGCTTATCCATCGGTTATCATAGTCAGCCACTATGATGTCTCCATTCAAATCTACAGTTACCCCCGTTGGCCTCTGCAGCTGCCCAGGGGAGCGGCCGCGCACCCCAAACCTCAGCTTGAACTGGCCATCATTAGTGAACACCTACACAGAGAGAAAGGTACAGCAAAACTAGCACTCAGCAGTCAACATATGTACACATTACATAAATAATAAGTGCTGTGCCAGTTTCTTCCAGCACAGAAAGAAGTTTACATCAGAAATCACATTATTTAATAACTGGACCCACCTGTATACACTGGTTGTTGCTATCTGCCACTACTACTCTGCCATTGCTGGACGTGGAGATGCCTTGAAGATTAGTGAACTCACCCTTCTCCCTGCCTCTTGTGCCTATGATGCATAAACACAGGAAAAACACCTAAATTGAAAACACCTAAAAAAAAAAGCAATGAAAATTAAATTCTATTCTAATCATATCGTATCATAGATTTTTCAAAGTCAGATTCAATATTCACAATTGGGTTCTCACAGCCCACTTCCCTTTTTAAAATTTTTTTTTAAGTGGTTAGTATGGTGTACTGAGTTATTGCACTATCCTTCACTCAGTGATGTTCGGTTCCCTGTCAGGGCAACTACGCCACACTACACAAATAAGGGTCCCTATGCAAAACTACGAACTCTACATGCAACACATGCAACATCATTCAATAATAAAAGTGTCTTTTAAACACATAAAATAAAAACCAAGAAAAATGTAGATTTTTGGTTTTACCCTGCTTTACGTTTTTTTCTTCTAAACTTATTAATTCTCCATACTTTCATTAACCTAAAAAGTCTTTAAATCTGGTACACTGGAGTCAAACACTCATGAAAGCAGAAAATTAGTAAAAAAATGGGAAATTAAAATCTAAATCAGTAAGAAGCAGTGTGTATGATAGTGACATTTGCATAGTTTACTTCTCCTCACAAACAGTAAAATGATTATGCGCCGGGGTGGATTGGTTTACGATTATGCGCCGGGGTGGATTTCAGGCCCAAGTTCTAGCTGCATTCATCTTTTTTCAGCCGCTTCTGGTAGTCTTACCTACTCTGTAGATGAGCTCGTCCTCAATAGGGTTCTCCTTCTTCTTTGTGGTGCTGTACATGCTGGAGGGTCTGCGCACAGCTTTCTGTCTGATGTGGCCTCCGGTTCCGCTAGGTGACTTCACCCTCCTCTTCACGTCGTCTGGAGACTGGGGCATGTCGCAGGGTTTGACAGCACGCAGCCTGAAGGGGCTGCCCCGGACAGGCTGCCCATACAGCATCAGACAAATGGAGTATTCGCCCTCATTCCGCAGAGTGTAGCCCACCTCATATGTGCCATTCTTATTGTCGACCACCTCCACCTCAATTGCCCTCCCACAATCTTGCCCTGTTATTTCTGCTTTTAAAGCTGCATTTCCTGTCCTCACCAGCTCTCCATCTTTGTCCTTGGTTGTGACAGTGATGGTGACATGCTGGCCAACGACAGCATGCCTTAGGCCCTCTCCAGTGGCGACACTTGTGTGTCCCACAGCGCTGGTGGTCAGCAGCACACCCAAGTTCTGGATGGAGCGCCGTAGCCCCTCTGTTTCCACTTGGCACTCAAGATGAGCATTCTCGCGTGGGTGTTCAGGGAAGTCGTGGCGGGCAAGAGCACTGACCCGCTCACTCATCTGCTTCTGCACCAGCAGCACCTCAGTGGCGCTCCCATGGCTCAGAGCCTGCTCTGTGAAGCTGCAGCTGCTCTGGATGTTCTCTTTGCCTTGCTGCAGCGACAACAGCTGTGCGTGCAGCACCTACACACACAGGCACACATACAGACACATGGCTTCAAAATGACCAACATTTCCTTTACAGTTTTCCAAATGAAATGAACAATTGTGTACATCTTAATAAGCCACTTCTGCTCTAAAGAACAAATGCAAATTATAATCACTTAATTCCCGAAGCCCAGAGTACTATTGCCATGAACATTTGTGTTTTCTCAGCTCTACCAAAAGCAATTCAATTCAGGAGCTTGTTAATTTAGCTGATTACTGGGATCAGGGGTGTTTGAGAGCAAAAAAACTTCAAAATGTGCAGGAAGGTACACCAGGGCCAGGACAGGGAACTGCTGCATTGATGAAGTACCATACATTTCTCAAACATTCCACAGGAGGGCTTCCAGACAGTTTATTCTATATTTTCTCTTAGTTTACTCTCAATACAAAAGCTTTTTTTGAACCTAAAACTTTAAAAATCTAATAAACACAAAAGCAAAGAGAAGATTAGATGAGTTGCTATTTGGTTTGAGCTCTGCCTGAATTGGGTTATTTATCTTTGTTTAAACTTCACCAATCTGACAATGTGAATAGTTCAAAAATAGCCTTAAAACAACTATTGTCCACTTAAAGTTTAAAAATCTTATTTAAAGTTAAAAAAAGAGCAATACATTATTTTCACAGATTTAAGATGACAAAACCGAGGCGGAATTACAGCTCCTGCTCCAAAATGAAAGACGCATGTCGTCTTTATCAGGAGGGTGTCATCAGGAACCTCTCACAGCTGTCTAGGACATTTGGAATAGACAGAAAGGCACTGGCACAGAGGGCTAAGGAGTACATCAGTGTGTAGGCTCATCAAGTGCCTCATCATTTTTTAAAGTTAAACTTTTACAATGCAACACATACAATATGATACTTCATGTTAATGTTTTTTTTTTTAACTCTTGTGACCTTTACTAAATTCACAATGGTGAGCTTATTTGGAACAAGGGTGTTCTTAAAGGGTCAACATGTACACTTTAAGCACAGGCCAGACTTTTTGCATGTAAAGCTGTACAGCTTTACAATTAATTACATTCTTTTTTTAATTAAGTTATAAACTATTAAATGAGAGATTAATGTGTCCTTGTAACTTCTCATTTCCCTGTGAAAATAATGCCTTTTACTTCAAAACTGTTCAACCAAATATTTGGGTGAGCTTAATTGGTATGTTTACCCTAAACAAATTTACATACAAAGACATATATATATATATATATATATATATATTCATGACGAATTTGTTTATTGCCATCACTCAGTCTAATTGCCCCAACAGTTTCCCCAACAGATTTAAGTCTTTTTCAGACAACCGTTGATACAATTTAACATTAATTACTGGTTTTCACTGGACTTCACTAGACTTCTTAGGTTTATTCATTATTTTCCTAGCTCCCTATTTGTTATTCTATTTTTGCCATCTAGTGTCAACCAGAAGATCTTCTTTTGAGTCATGCTGTCTTATAGTGTTTTCAAGGATTTCTCTAAAGCTTTGTGACAACATTCATGGTTAAAAGCGCCACACAACAAGATTTGAATTTGAATTTCAAATAGGAGAAACAGCATTCAATGACTCAATAAGTTATGAAGCACACAGACCTTCTGCTTGGTGCTGCAAATGTTCTCCAGATCAGCAATGAGAGCAGCCTTGCGTTGGTGCAGCGCTCGCTCCAGCTCCTCAAATGTACCACTGATCTCATTCACCGCTTCATTCTTTCTCTCTGTAAGTTGCCTGGATATTTCGTTCACCAACTCAATAGCCACCGTGAGCTGAGGCAGCCTGCAAGTGAAACAGAAATTTGCTAGTGTATGGGCTTCAAAATAAATGTCTCTGCTAAGAAAAATTGTAATTAGGGATCGGTTTCAAATTGAAAGATGTTTACCACTTTCAACAAAGACGTACCAATCAGCAACTGAATTTTGAGTATTCACACATCTTATAAACGCAAGACATAAGATGTATGAACATGTGTATGAACACATTTTTTATGAAGTAAATGAAACTGGGTTAAAATGAGAGCCCTTAAACTAAGGAGATGAACAACTGTTTCATTTATTGCAGTTATGAGGCATCATTCCCAAGTAATCCCAAGCAAGCCATAGTTAAAAACATCATGTACCATGTAATTTCTGTGAGAAATTACGCCCGTGTAGCATGACGGATGAATCCAAACGTGAACAGAAGCGAGCGGGTTGTAGGATCACACGAGGTGTCCTGCAAATGCTCTCTGAGAGAGAGTAATGATTCCCACCGGAAGCAGCGTTCAAACTCATGCACACAAAAGGTAGGTGAGTACTCATGTGAACCAGGGTTGAGATGGGAGGGCGAGAAGAGTTGACTCAGTGAACAAGCAACTTGGAACTACCTGCTTCCTGTTTATATACCCAGTGACGCGCCTATTTCTGGAGAGCCCCTGGACGGACCCCGCGGCTGTGCTACCACCTGACATAGTTGTTTCGCCGGGGGTTGGAAGATCGAGTCCGCCAGGGGGCAGACCTTGGAGCCCCCTCCGGCAGAGACGCCGCCTGGACGACTCTTCGTGTCTACCCGTCTCCGTTCTGACACTATCCAGTGGCCACACTCCTCCGCTGTTGCTAGACATCCTGGGGTCCTCCGGACTCTCACCCTGCTTCAATGTGCCTTCTGGTGGCCCAAGAAGGCGATGGACTTTAAGGAATACGTCCAGGCCTGTGCGCTGTGCACCAGATCCAAGACCTCCAACCAACCCAGCTCTGGGGAACTCCAACCTCTCCCGGTTCCCCGGCGCCCCTGATCACACATCGCACTGGATTTCTATACCAATCTGCCGGAGTCCAAAGGAAAAACACCATCCTCACCATTGTGGACAGGTTCTCCAAGGCCATGCACCTGGTGGCACTCAGCGGGCTCCCCACGACGAAAACCACCGCTGAACTTGTTATTGAGCACGTAGTCCGCTTGCATGGGTTCCCCAAGGACATCGTCTCAGACAGAGGGCCCCAGTTCACAGCCAGGTTCTGGAAGGCCTTCTGCCGTCTGATCGAAGCCACCTGTAGCCTTTCATCTGGATACTATCCTCAGACTAACGGTCAGACAACTGGAGCGCTTCCTGAGATGTTTAGTGGCGGATCGTCAGCGCTCATGGGCCAACTACTTCACTTGGGCTGGGCTATCCCACAACCTGCTCACCTCCTCAGCCACCAGTCTCAGTCCTTTTGAGGTATGTTATGGTTTCCAACCCCTGATGTTCGTCCACCAGAAACCGGAGGTTGACGTACCATCGGTCCCAACAGTTGGTCCGCATGTGTCGGCGGCTTTGGCAGCAAGCCCGAGATGCTATCCAAAGAGCTAACCATCGCTACGTCCATCAGCATCGCCACCGACATCCCCCGGGACAGTTGTTCCATGGCGGTGACAGGGTTTAGCTTTCTACTCGCAGCCTGCACACAGAGTCGAAGAAGCTGTCCCCTTGCTTCATCAGCCCCTACCGGATCACTCATCGGATTAACCCTGTCACCTTCCGGCTCCAGCTGCCTGCCCCTTTCCGGATTCACTTAGCTTTCCATGCCTCTCGACTCAAGCCATTCGTCACCTCACCTCTGGTTCCTGCTGCTCCGGATCCTCCTCCGCCTCGAATAATTGACAGTGGTCCTGCTTATACCGTCCAGCGCATCCTTGACTCGAGATGCCATGGTTGTGGCACCCAGTACCTTGTCGACTAGGAAGGCTACAGCCCAGAGGAATGGTCTTGGGTTCCCATACGGTTCATCCTGGATCCTACTCTGATACAGGACTATCTTCATAGGGTATCCTCTCAGCCTGGGCTGTCGGGAGACGGTCTTGGAGGGGGAGCACATGCACCTAGTTCACGTGAGTACTCACCTACCTTTTGTATGCATAAGTGTGAACGCTGGTTCCGGTGGGAATCATTACTCTCTCAGAGAGCATCTACAGAACAACTCGCTTGATTCTACCAACCCGTTCGCTTCTGTCCGCATTTGGGTTAAGCCGTCAAGCTATGCGGACGAACTCCTGGCCAGGTACGTTCTTGTTCACTTCCTACTTGTGACAATTAAGAAAATACTGGTATTTGATCAGGTGTATAGCAATACAGGTAACAGCAATACATCAAAATATTCCTTATTTTGACTTGATTGAGACAACCTCAAGGTATATGAATTAAAATTAAAGAGCAACACTTAATATCACAAATAATTTACTCAGACTGCTGTGCAACACTGTTCCTCTAAGGGGAAAAAACAAAAAAATAACAGCGGCAGCTCTATATTGCAAAGATGACTAAAGTAGTCCGTTCAACAGGTAAATTAACACTGTTGCACTATGTTATATGTAGTTATTGTCTTAGTTATTGTCAAGCTGCAGTTTGTAAACGCAATACTTAAAATAATGTGGCCCCTTATAAGCATGAGAACACACTACAGCACACAGTGTGAAATTGTGAAATTCTCTCTGCATTTAACCCATTCACTAAGTGAAGCAGTGAGCTGTCACCAACAGGGGGGTGCCCAGGGAGCAGTGTGGGTATGGTACCTTGCTCAGGGGTACCACAGTGGTGCCATTAGCAGCCCTGGGATTTGAAGCCACAACCTTCTGATCGCAGGGGCCACCACTAGGCCACCAGCTACCCACCTGCTTTCATTTATGATATGTAATAAATAGTTATATTTCACTCTTACTTTTGTCAGGGGCGAAGTTACACAACAGTCCTGGTAGTGGCTGGCAAGCAAACGATACACTATGAGTGCCATTGCCCAGCTTAGTTAGCAAAACAAATAGACTACAGAGATGCACTACAACCTAGCAGATCAACATAAGTGTGCCTGATTACTGTTGCCACAATTCATTTTCATGGTGTTAATTTTTATAACCAGAATAGTTCTCCATTATCTAAAACATCTGCTTTGACACGAGTGAGTGGCAGGGCCAATGTGTAATCTGCAAGTATGCAACTTGTGTTGTGAGCATATATGACTGCCCGGCTCTGATGACGAATGCACCTTGTGCAAGCCTTCTCAGATACCTTTCAGAGCGCCCTGCACTCCCTGCAGTTTCATAGAAAAATTCCCTACCCTTTGGCAGTGCTTTGCCTGACTGCTCTATGAAAAAACACTCCTATACAGTCATTTTCTACAAAATGGGCTGTTTAGGGTCTTTACTGAAAAAAAATAATGTGAAAAAGTTGTACCTGTTACGGATAGCATCTAGCTGGTTCTTCAATGCTGCTTTGTGCTGCTCCAGAACGTCCCTCAGTGGGACAGTCACATGCTCTCTGTGCTCGCCCTCTGTGCAATCCAAGCACATGGCCGTTTCACACGACTCACAGTAAAACTCCATCACCTGCAGAGGGCAACAGTGAAGATATCCATTACACATAATAACACTATCACAGCAATAGCAGTTTAAAATCAAAAGACTGATCACATTAGACTGGCCAGTAGCAACACATCAGCGGTGGGAGAATTCCACTCTCCCATGACTGAGTTGGCATTGGCATATAAGGGGCTATATTTGATGTTTGGGGCAAATATAGGATTTTGTTGTCCATAAAGGGACTTTTGCTGGTTGGGAAATGCAAGAGGATTATAACTACATCCTGATGTGCTGTATGATGTTTCTGTTCAGGTTTTGTGCCTTGCAGTCTAGGGTGAGGTGCAGTTAAGTCTGTCTAGTGTCCTGAATTTTGGTGCTCAGGGCCCTCAGGAGTATGGCGTTATCATTCATAGACTAGGCATGCGGTTGACGGTCATCAATTTCTTGTTTGGCTTTTTAAAAATTTATTAAATTTATTTAGTCTTTATCATTTATTTAGTTTCTAATTAAAGAAATTGTGGGCCGGTGAGATTTTACCATTTTCTCACAGTGAGATTTTACCTTTCTTGAGATTTTAATATATATATAATACATGCTTCTACTAAATCACATGACATGTCCATGCCAGTATAACCGAATTTATAAATGTAGAACCTGGGACAAAGTGGGTCCCCATTAATGTACCATCAATGCATTAATTTGCATTGCAGAGAAGTGCAACACTTTTCGCGGTTATTAAAACAATAAAATAATAATACACTGAATTTCAGGACTGTGGAAATGCTGAAACTTTGGATGAGCTTATTCTGCTATGTTAATAAACATTAATGATTTTTTTCAAAATAATTTTAAGAACCAAAAATGCGATCTGATGCATGCTTGGAAACGTGGAGGCAAATCAGAGTACTGAATCATCCAACGATGTAACGTCCCCTAGCGGCCAGCAGGGGCCGCTATTGGTTTAAGTTTGGGGGTTTATGTGTGATTTATTTCAGCTGTTTTGAGTTTGTCTTCACCTGGGTTTAGTTAGTGTTAAGTGTTTGTGTTTGTTTATTGGCTTGTTGGGGTTTTTCATGTTGGGTATATAAGGGGGTTGTGTTTTGTCTTAGTTGTGGGTTCACCGTTGTGTTTTGTCTTTGTACGCTAAGAAAAGCTCAGTTTGGGTCCTTGTACCCTTTTTGTTTAAAGTTTCCTGATTAAAGCAAAAGAAAACTCATCATGACTGCCTGGCAGTGTTCTTGCCCCCACTCAGGAGAGTGGGGGGACATGACATTAACTACATTAAGCTCTGGATAATGCTCCCTCTGTACCCACTCTGGATATCATGTTCCCATGATCAGACATTGATTTTTGATTTTTTCTATTTCAGTGATAAACACCAGTGATTATTGTCTGTTTTTTGTGGATGTTGTTTTAGATTTAGCAGTTTTCTTTACTCAATAAAAAAAAAAAACACGTACATCAAATGTATCATTTATTAAACATCCTCTCCTCTCATATCACACATCAGATTTTAATTAAATGCAGAGTTTTCTTATTTAAAACGCTTGATTACATTTAAAATTATGCATTTCGGAAGCTGTGATGATATTAAATGCATGTCGCAACAGAACTGATTGGAATGTGTCTGTGTATGTGTGTGTATGTGTGTGTGTATCTGTTTGTGTGTGTGTGTGTGTGTGTGTGTGTCTGTGGTTATTACAAGCAGCTTACATAATGGATAAAATTATAATAATTATGATAATTTTACCATAATTTTATTTTAAATTCACTTCCGAAGAGAGAAATCCCCATTGTTCTGCCGACTGTCACCCCAGTTCCCAGAACCTTTAATTCAGTTGTGGAGCCAAGTTTGATACCAGTATCCACTCCCAGCCCAACCTTCACACCAACTGGGCCAGCACTTGCCGATGCACTTCCAATCTCAGCACCAGCCATGGCACCAAACCGCTTGTCGTTAGCCTCAGCACTTGCAGAAGCATTAGGCCCTTTGGCTCCAGCCTCAAAAATGCTCCAGCGGGCTCCAGCTCGTCCGACTCCAGCCTCGGCCTTAAAACTATCTTGAGATTCCTCTTTATCAGCATATGGTCCTTTAGCATCTGCTTCTCCTGGCCTGTCAATATTTTTGACAATTTCAGGCACCCCCTGTACTGCAAGAAAACCAGAAAAAGTCAAACATTTCTCAAAAAGACTGGTATAACTTTACTAATATGGTATCTAATACGGTCAGAGATCTCAATGTACAGTTAAAGATCTGTCTTGTATGACCAGGAGACCCCTGACATAATGACCTGGAGGTGATCATGTCAGCAATCACACTACTGTTCCTCTTAAGTCTTATTTTTTTGATTCATTTATTTTCTGCAAACGCTTAATCCTTAATAGGGTTGTTGGTTCACAGAGCCTATCCCAGAGTGTACAGACGCAAGGCAGGGACTCACCCTGGAGGGGTTCCAGCCCACCGCAGGGAGCACACACACACACACACACACACACCAGTGCACTTGTACACAGCTTATCGATCAGATGATCAGGGACCAAGTATTGATCATTAAAAAAATATATTTTTGTGGTCAAGTCCCCTCTGTAATATAAGGAGCGCACAGGCGGTCGAGTCACATTAAAATGTGTGAAGGAGAGAGAGTCTGTGACGTCATGGCAAAAGCAGCCAGAAAAGGATAAAATGCATAGAAACACAAACGTAGAGAAACGCACAAAGGACTTAAAAACAGACACCAAAGCTCAGGTTAGTTATAAAAAAAAAACGTGTGTTACGCGTGTCAACCAATCACACTTCACATTTTCCAATGGAAATGCTTCTAGTTTTATTTATTATTCTTTACTTTGAACTGTTTGTTTCTAAGCCAGTAATATTTCATCTTTGACAAGAGCTATCCGGTAACCTTCATCTACATTCACTAACACTTCAGTTAGGAGTGAGTAATATGGCAAGCATGTATAACAATCTTTGTAATTCTTTGAATATTTTGTTCTTATATTAATGAAGAAGTTAGAAATGCATTATAAATTGTGTTCAACCCCTTTAGCTGGAAGCATGGACATGTAGTGCAAGACTCACTGTGGGCTTACCTGCCATTTTAATCTTGGGAACTGGAGAGAAAGAGAGAGAGGCATTGAGACAGAGGGTCAGTCTACAGAAGAGAGTCACAATTTCATTCACTGTTTTTCATTTAATTTAGTTTGGGATGGAAGAGAGATGGTTTTCTGCTAATTGGCTAAAGCCCCAGAGAGGGGGGGTTCGGTAATACTGATACTGGTAATAACCTACAACACATTAGACGGCTGGTTTATCTGATGCATTGTGAACTACAGCATTTGCTCTTTTGACAGACTGAGAGTTATCATGACCATGATGCACATTATGAGTTTGTTTTATACAGAGATGATGCAATGAATTCGTAAAATAGTTCAACAGCTACAGGTTTGTCTATTGGGTAAAACATTTGTTTGGGATTGTGGAGGTCCATGAAAGTCACACTAGAACTGGAGTCCATGGAGGAAATTACTTTAGTTTATGTTTAGTATGAATAGATGATATTTCAGGCTTTGCTTGTTAGTTGAAGGGTGAAAAAGGCGAATTCAGGTGTTTCTTTTAGTCAATTGAATCAATCTAAAATGCTCTGGATCCATAAATAATAGTGAAATGTTCTCATCAACCATGATAGAAAATGAAACAGTACAACTAAAAACACAATCAGGTGAATCTGACAAATCCTTTCAGAAAACAAACGGACTGAGTTACAGCATCATTTTGCACCATGTATCATTTAAAAATGCATGTTAAATTGCATCTACCCTTTTTAGCTTGATGTGAACGTATAGTGGAAGTGGCCTTACCTGGAAAAGCCTTCACTTTTTTTCTTGCAAACTTGGAGTGAACCTTTGAGCAATAAAGATCACTGAAGAGAGAGAGAGAGAGAGAGAGAGAGAGAGATAAAAGATTGTTGCATCCTCATTTATTATATTTTCTCCACACAAAACACTGACTCACTGCTACGTTTCTTTCTCTACCTGTTCTTTTATCCACCAGCATCTCATCTCAGAAAGCACTAAGACAGTTCTTCAAAACACTTCCTATAAATCCTGTACCTGTATCATATCATGCACACAGCAAGCATAAAGCCTTACAGTAGATTATGTGTATTTCCTGCATTTTATCATTTCTGTGCACTAAAACTGGCATAAAACTGAAATTAAGTGTATCTTTACAGATTAATGTGAAAAGATAAAAAGAGAATCACCGCAGGTCTGTACTAGACTTCATAACAGAAAGCTTAA
>JBBPCY010000035.1:10357681-10376390 GCA_037974405.1 Brachyalestes nurse
ATCATATTAGAATGTTGATTTAAAATGTTTGATGTCAAATAATCCCTGTGGGTGACTAGACCTGTAATTTAATTTTGATTAACAGTCCATTTGCACTTTCAGCACCATTTGCCACTGTTTAAAAGTAGTTAAAAGAAAATATATCTATCTATGCGTATACACGACCGGGGGGGTGGGGGGGTTGGGTGCGTTTGCGCCCAAAGTAAAGTGAAACATTTTGAATTTGGGTGCGTACCAGTTCATTAATGTAGGTACTCGTTATAGTACTACAGCAAAGAAATTGTGTCAACCCCTGTACATAATATCAATACATTTTATTTATAGGCGCCTTTCTAACACACAAGGACACCTTACAAGATTAAAAAGTATATTTAATTTAGACCATATAGACAGTGCAAATGGATCAGAGAGAGAAAGCACGTTTGAATAGATTGGTTTTGAGTGTGGATTTAAAGTGTGAAAATGAATTGATGTTTCTGAGCTCAGGTGGTAGTGAGTTCCAGAGCCTGGGAGCAGAGAGGCTGAAAGCTCTTCTCCCCATAGTGGTAGGACGAGCAGGGCAGAAGGGACAGTTGGATGGATGGAGGAGGAAAACCAGGTTTTGATTTCTGTCAAGCATTCTGTCAAGGTGGGAGGTTGGAATTGGGTTTACTGGTAAGGTAGAGCTGGCTGTCATCCGCGTAACAGTGGAAACTGATGTTAAATTTGTGAAATATATTGCCAAGAGGAAGGAGATAAATAGTGAAGAGGAGCACACCAGAAGTAACAGGGGAAGGCTGGGATGAGAAAGATTTGAGCTGAATAAACGGAGTGCGACAGGAGAGATAAGATTTAAGTGGGTGTGAGTGATACCAATGGAGGATAATCTATTGAGCAGAGTGATGTGACAAATGGTGTCAAAGGCAGCACTTAGATCAAGGAGGATGAGGATGGTGAGTAAACCGGAATCCGCTGCCATGAGGAGGTCATTGGTAACTTTTATGAGGGCAGTTTCTGTGCTATGAAGGGGGCGGAAACCAGACTGGAACTGTTCATACAGGTTATGAGACAAATAAGATTGGAGTTGGATAGCTATGGTTTTTTTTCAAGAATTTTGGAAATGAAGGGTAGATTAGAAATGGGACACAGATTATTGAAGTTGGTTGGATCAGCACCAGGTTTTTTTCAATACTGGGGTTATTGCAGCGGTTTTGAAGGATGCAGAAACAGTTTCAGTGGAGAGAGAAGAGTGGATGATGGCAGAGATAAGAGGGACCAGAGACGGGAGATAGGCTTTAAACAAGAGTTGTGGGGAGGGGATCTAGCTGACAAGTGGATGGTTTGGAGTTACGGATGAGATCTGAAATTTCTGATATGGTGGGGAGCTGGAAGGAGGAAAAGAATTGAGTGGGTGGTGGAAGTTCAGGTATGATACTCGGGATAGATTGTGGACCAAGGTGCTGGTGGATCTTCTGGATTTCTTTCAGCAAAGAATGACATGAGAGAGCTAGAAAAAGCAAAATATAGGTGAGGTGGTAGGGAATCTGGGGGTTGGATGAGGTTCTCAAACAGTGAGTTGGTGTTCCCTACATTAGAACTAATTATACATGAGTAGTAGCCTAGTTCAGCTATACAGCCCTTGTAATGTAATATTTGGTTTTTATACATACCTTTGTGTACATGTAGTCCAGTTTTTTTTATGGAGTCGTTCAAGTTGCCAACCATTGGCTTTCATGAGCCAATGTTCAGGCGTAAACCAGGGGGCAAGAAAGGGAGAAGGGTACAGATCTGGTTTTTAATGGAGCTAGAGAATGTAGTGTGTGACCAGATCTTCAAGTGGGGTGAAACTATGAATGTCTATGAGGGAATCAATAATGTCTTAAACTGTCCAACTAATGTCTTCAAGCATTACAAGAAACCAGGGCCATTTATGTAAAACATCTTAAGTTAAATGCTCAAGGGACACATTTTAAGCTATGAACTTGTTTTCAAAAATGTTATGTAAGTGATCCTGGGCTAATAAACAGTGTATTTTGGAGGGTAAACCTCTGGCATCATTATCTCAACTGAGTGAAATATCATGCTTAACAAAAATGTTTGTTACCAACAGACTTCATATCATATTAGCACTAAAGATTGTGATTGTAGGTTAAATACAAGGGAAAATTAGATCTAATTGGTGGAAAACCACATTTTATTATATAAAATGTAGAGTATGACTTACTGCAACTGAACAGTACTGTTCATTTTATATGGAAATTGCATAAAAGCCACAAGGCTAACATTTCATTAAAAGGTTTCATTTAAAATGTATAAGTAAATAAATAGCATGCAATGGTACAAGACTCACTAATGACACCATGTTCATATCCCAAAACAAGTCCATACTTGTCTTGGACCACAATGTGCATTGTGAAACTGAGGTCTGCATAATTACATGACAATTGAATTTTAAAAACAGACAAAGGTAAAACACAAGTTTCTTGGTGTCTATGCATCTGCTCTATGGCAGTCCCCTATAGAAGCAGGCCGCCCTCTTTCCCCAAAGCGCCTGAAAAAGGTGACCAGGGAGGAAGACTCCGGCCTTTTGGCCACTGGACGATCTTGGCAGTTTCGTCTTTGGAAGAGACCTCCCAGACGGAAGCCAGAGGTGGAATCTGGGGTTTCTGATCCCACGGAGGCGGACCTCAGCAAGGGAGCGCCCGAGGGGCCGTCTACACCTGTGGCCATCAGCTGAGAGGTAGACACGCTGTGCTCATATGATCTGCATACGTGCGAAAGTAGAGGGTGCTTGTTGCGTACGGGCGTGTCTGTCAGAGCCCATACACCGTCGTCTAGTTCCTCATCTCTGGTGACGGGGCTAAAGGTGTGCCTGCGGTGAGGCGTGTTTCTGGGAGAGACATGGGGGCTGAGGACCGTCCAGGGAGACCCCATACACTCTAGGCCACTGTGCAAGGCCAGGTCCACCTCTCTGCGGACAGGAGATGAGAAAGAGTCAAAGGGAAAGGCAGGCTTAGGGTCTCCTTTCAGATAGCCATGGTCCTGCATGTGGTCCTGCTGAACTTTCTGAACAACTTCAGGAACCTGATTAGCTTCCTCCTGCTTCTTCGCTTCGTCACCCCTCTCTTTGTCACTAGTCTCCTCCACAGATATGATAGTGTCTTTACTTATTAGGATACTCCTGCGGCAGACTGCCATGCAGTCACTGCAAGTCTCCTTTTTATCTACACATGGCCCTCTCTTTTGGCCAACTGGTGTCTGCGGATTGTCCAAGGTGCTGCGAGTCTCCTCCTCTTTGGTTTTAAAGCCTTGTCCTGGTTCCAGGAGTTGCTCACCACTTGAAATGGCAGAATTATTTAGGGCTATGTGTGAAGTCTCAGCCAGAGGGTTCTTATTATCAAACAATTCCGTTGGGCTTTCTTTCTTCGGCAAAGGCGGTCTCCTCCGCGCCGGGCGGTCAGCAAGAAAACTACTCAAAACTGACTCCAGGGCCGAAGCATCAGAGTCGTGGCTGGAACAGGTGGCGATAGAGCGACGCTTGGCTGCACGGCTGAGTGCCTCCTTCTCCCTATGTTGCCGTCGCCGCTTTTCCGCTGTCTCCCTCTCATGATTCTCCTGCTCAACACACGAGTGAAGGTCAAAGATTTAGAACTTTCATCACTAAGTAATCATTGCAGATAATGGTGATGATAATTCCCACGTGGAAATCTTAGTACTAGATTTAGGCCTAAGCCTAAACTAAAAGTCTCTTATTGGAACAACACTGGTCTTGGAATTTAGTTTGAAGCCAAATGTAGCAGCAAACTACCAAGTGGAGCTGATAACATGGAGAATCAGAGTAGAGAGGGGGTGGTGTATCTAATGCTGTGGCTCATTTATTTATTCATGCATTTTTAATTTCTTTTCCACTAGTTCCTCAACGCTCCAATAACATTGTGCCCTAGCCAAATGTTGAATAATTTATAAAGTAATCAAATATTTTAATTACATGTGTGGTAGACCTTCACCACCCTCTTGACTATCTGTGTTTAACTGTTTAATTTCTCTAATGTCTTGTTACAGTAGTTTAGATCTGTTGTTTAATGGGTTAACTGCCTCTGACCCATATTTACTTGTAACACTTACAGTCAGGCCCATAAATATTTATATACAATTGTAGAAGAAATTAAATAATGAATGAGCACAAAATGTAGACTATCATCTTTAATTCAGCTTTATAGCACTTACATCCAAATCAGGCAAACAGTGCTGGAATTACAGCCATTTTGCTACAAGCAAGCAATTTTTTTTAAAAACAAAAGAAGTTGTCTACTCAGCAGTTAACCACAAACTTAACCCCCTGACCCCAATCCAATGAAGTTACAAAAGTAACTTGACAACTGGCTGATCAGCTATTCCATGACCAGGTGCGTTATTCCCTCATCCCCCCTCACCACTTAAGTAAGGAGATGTACTGCAGGAAATTATTCAAAACCATAATCAGACAGACAGCAAAAACATAAGGTATAGCCAAATTAGGTATATTTCTAAAAAGAAAGAAAGCACTATTGAGCTCAGAAACACCAACAGGTCTGGAAGACAACAGAGAACCACTATGGTGGAAGCCAAGCCTACTAAAGAAAAACCCTTTCACAGTAGTTGGCCAGACCAAAACCATCCTCAGGAAGGCAGGTGTGTGTTAGTCAGCAATCAAGAGATGACCTCAACTAAATACAGAGTAATTACCACAAGAAGTGAATCATCAAGATGCCTAAAAACAGGAAGGCCAGATTAGAGCACCCCAAACAGTTCTGGAACATCACCACATGAAAAAAATGACAAGTATTAAACTGTACCAGAAAGAGTAGCGAATTGCTTGTGATCTAAAGCACATGACCTCTGTTAAGCATTGCAGAGCCAGTGTTATGGTGTGGGCATTTATGGCTTCCAGTTATGAAGTGTATAGGGCTACATTATCTCCTCAGATTAAATAAAATATTTCAAAACCCTCTGGATGGTGCTCCACAATGCAGATGAACAATATAGCAAAGTCATACTCTGAAAGCAAAGCAAAGTGACTCCTTATAGTCACGTGTGAGCACACCACAGCACACAGTGTGAACGTGAAATTCTCTCTCTGCCTTTGACCAATTCACCAAGTGAAGCAGGGGGCCGCCAGAGCACCCAGGGAGCATCGTGTGGGGATATATTGTGAACAGTGTGAAATTCTTTACCTGCATTTAACCCAAGTTAACCAAGTGAAGCCCTGAGCAGCCAGCGACGCAGCACCCGGGGAGCAGTGTGTATGGACGGTACCTTGCTCAAGGGTACCTCAGTGGTTCCACTGGCAGTCCTGGGATTCAAACCCACAACCTTCTGATCACAGGGGCAACTCCCCAACCACCAGTGAGGCCCCAGCAACAAATGATGCAAGACAAAGAAGTTGACCACCTGACCTCAGTTGAGTGAAGAATTTCAAGTAAAGGTAAAATGCCCCAAGAAGAAGTGTGAACTAAAGACATGTGCAAGAAAGTTAATTTTAACTTCTGTTTCTCCACATCTTTTCACGGTTAACCAAAAGAATTATGACTTAATTAAAAAACAAAACAAAAAACAAAATCATCAACATAGAGCACAGACACCACCACCAGTTATTGTTATTATAAAAAGCACCTCACCTGCACAGCTTTCTCGAACTTCTCACAGAAGGAGTAGAAGATGGAACAGCACTCCTCCAGCTTAAAAGTAGCAGGATCTTCACAGAAATACTCAGCAACAGAACGACTGACTGAATCCAGCTCTAGCAGAGAGACCTTCACGTCCTCGAGCTGACTTTCAGCCATCTACACAAAATCTACAATTAGGTATTTGCGTCAGGTTTTTATTTCTGAGTACTGCATGTATCAAACAAAGTGAGACCTGCAGAAATTCCTCCATCTGACATTGCAGATCAGGCTGTTTACTGCTGTAGGCCTTGGTATCTTTAACCTTCTCCATTTCCCTTTGAAAGTCTGCTTCTACTTCCTGTTTCAGGATCCTGAAGAAAACCAACAAAATGTGTGGAGACTAACGCAAGATATTTGCTGGCAGACATATTGTCTGCCAACACTCTGAATGAATGTAAAGTTACCTTGAAGCTTCTGCAATGTGTTGGAGCTGCTCTGAAAAGTTCAGTAAGGCACGATCAATCTGCTGAGCTTGCTGTAGTTGAGAGTGACACATGGTGACAAACACTGAAATGTACTTGAATTTACATCATATAAACATTATGTAATGTATAATGCATTACCATTGCAACATAGTGCAAAAGGTTCATGCCAGGTTTGTTAGCTTTGGTGTCCACTAGCCTCAGCAGAGAAGTCATCCTGAAACCTAGAGCATGACCAGCATAGCCACCCTGAACAAATGCAAACAAGCATTTAATCTATTCCGAAAGGAAGAAAACCCTGGACAAATACTGATTTCAAGTAGACAAACACGGATTGCTGATAGTGATTTTCATTCTTTGTGCTGTAATGAAAAACCACACTTAGACAGATCTCAGAGAAACTTGCAGCTTCACAAAATTAAGTTGACTGATTAGGAGGAACCACACTCACAGCGTTCATGTAGTTTCCAGCTTTCAGCACAAGTCGAATGATAGAATGAAGATCATCACATGCCAGCAGCTCTAAAAGGGATTTAAAAAAATAAAAAAGGATTAAAAAAAACAAAATTCTGCTATATTATAAGATGTTGCTTCACAAAACTCTATATGAAGGCAGCATGCAGTCCGAATACTCAGTAATTCACACCTAAAACTTGGTTGTCAAATACGTAGAGGGCCCAGGAGTCCACTTCCAATTCCAAAAAGAAACATTCGAATAAAATCAGTTTATCTAAATTAGGAACATGGATAACGGAGAGGCAACAGTACCATTAGCTGCTGCAGTCATGACAGTAATGGAGTTTTTCACCTCCTCTATGAAGGGGTTAAACTCCTCCCTAAGAAGTAGACTCTTCAGTCGTTCTTCATACCTGGAGGCACCACAAAAAACATCTCATGGACAGGGTGGCAAGAATGCAATGAAACTGTACCGTAAAAATGTAATTATCTCCACAGTGGAGAATGATATACTATACTATTTTTACAACATAAATTGTCTTCATTTCTTTATTTAAACTGTGCTCATAATATTGTGAGAGTACCAATTCATGAACTTAGCATCTTAAATTGATTCCCAATCCTGGCAGTAAATGTTTTACCGTCTCATCTGCTCATACATCTGCAATCTGACTTAATTAACAAGACCTTCACTGAAAGTGCCGAAAACATTAAAATATGTAGCACTGGGTATTCCATTAGCTCCATCAGAGCAAATGACTACAAGACTGAAAGCAGCTCAGGAGTAAAGACAATGTCTTGAATAACAAAAGGTTATTTCAAATATTAAACAAAACAGCACTCATTGTTGATTTCATAGCAATGAGCCATAACTCACCCTGGAATTCTGACAAGCATCAGGAGGAAGCGGTCAGCCTCTGCCAGCTGGGACATATCACCACTGAATGACAACAGCTTTTTCAACTGGAACATAAACACAAGTGTTGCAGCTAAATATTGAAGCAGTTTTCTTTTGGACTGAAATAGCAAGGGGGAACAAAATACCAGGTAGACAGATTTGGAGTCCTCTGAATTAATGACAGTCACGGTCACAAAAACGGATTCCAGACCAGCATACTCATGCTCCTGAATTACTGGGTGAAAACAGACACCCACAGAGCACCCACAGAGCTTGTCTACATGGTTAAGATTTTTTTTTAAAGCTCATAGCAGAATATTGTGTCAAACTCCACCTTAACAAGTCTGGTGAGTCAGTGTAGGAGCTCCATGTGGTTGTGGGGATATTTACATAAAAGATTTTGGTGACTTGACCTCTCGTGTTTGTTAGAAATGCCAGTGCTTTAGAGAAAGAGCAAATACAAGACGCCAAACATCATGATTAATCTACATTTGGTGTAAGTGGAGAAATTGCACAGGGGGATTTTATGCCAAAATATTCCTTTATTCATGATATTTGCAATAAGGTTAGGCTAACAAAGCCACACAAGCATGTCAATTCACCTCCACATCATCAGGCAGCAGCTTGCCCAGCTCACTCAGTCTTCCAGCAGCAAAGCACATGTTACCCTGCCTTACATCCCTGATGATATCTTGCATCGGCCTGCAGGGGGAATCAAAGGACAAATGTGTGTGACCATGTGTTCCACATGTTCTGCCTTGTCACCAACATATACTGGGAATATTCACTGAGGACATTTATTTTACATGATACACATTTTAATTGAGTAATTGTAACAGTTCTCATACATCAGTGCAATTACCTAAGACAACCCCAAAGCAGTGAGCATTGCCTGTGGCTAAATCCATAACAAACAGCAGCTTTTTTTGCAGGGTAATTTATAGGCACTAGGGCATGAAATAAGGTTGACCGCTGCTAGGACAACTTGATGGAGGGGGATGTTTTCCAAATGAATGGCCTGCATCCATTTTTCCCCTCATTTGGGCTTATACATGGACTCATTTGAATCCATGTTTCTTTGCAGCCAAACCAGCTGACTGGATTTTATTGAGCCCTTTATTTGCTTAAACCCAAAGCTTACACTGGGTATGCCAGATGAACGCATGAAACACATGGAGACACACTGTCAGAGACCTAACTGGCTTTTTAAATTCTTGCCTGTTTACATACAAAGTAAATACTGTGCTACATTGTAAGAAAGTACTGTCTACTTGGTACAATGACTTGAGCTAATTTAGGTACAGTTCAAGCAACAGTGTGCTCTTACCTGAGTCACATTACTTACGTAATAAAAAATGAATAAATAATCAAATAATCAATTGGCAGACTGCCAATTGCGTGACTGCATCAAAAATATGCTGCGTCCGATCTTGGTGCACTTCTAAAGAGTATGCATAACTGTACATAAGTTTTACAGGACAAATAGTAGTAGTATGTGAGTACACACTGTAAACTCATTTTTTGAGAAAATACCCAGTAGGGCTATATAATATTAGCTGCATCTCCAACAACAGCAAGAAAATATAACTGGTCTTATCAGTCATGATTTAAGCATTAGCACTTATCAGTTAATATGTGTAGTACATGAAGGTGCCACACCTGAGAGGAGGTATGTAACTGGCAACTGCGTGACCTGTAGCTCTGGGCACCTTAAACCTATACAGGAAAAGGCTAAAGAACAAATATGTTTCATAACTTCACTTCTGGTCAAATACTCACCTTTTAAACTGCTTCAGAAAAATCCCAATATTCATACTTTTCTTCGAGTTGATGATTGAGATCTGGTAGACAGAAAAAAGGGAGGGGGGGCATTAGCTGCTGTTTACTAGAAACAGTAAAGTGCTTCATTTACTTTTATGGCATTTGTCAGATGCTTTTATCCAAAGCAACTTCCATTTCCTAACTACAGGGGTCAGTCTCCCTGGAGCAACTTGGGGTTAAGGGTCTTGCTCAGGGACCCACTGGTGGTATGCTGAAGGTAGGATTCGAACCCATGACCCCATGAGGCAAGTATCTTACCCACTGAGCTACCACCACCTAAAGTGACATCTTTCTACAGCAAAAGGGGAATTCTGAGAGATACATTCAGCAGGTTACAACAAACATGAATGTAAGAGGAACAAATCTTTCATTTCTGGTTTCCATTGTGATAATCACTCATCACAAAAGGAACTTTACTGAAATTACCCCTACAGGATTAAAATTAAAGCATAAATTGTGCATAAACGGTCATGAAGCTGCCTCTGATACACTCCGCCTACTGAATGCTTATTTAATGACCCATTCACTAATGAAGTACAGCTCAGTGCAGCCTATTAACAGTATGTATGTCCTATAACTATATTCTTGACTGAACAGTTTTTTTTAATGAAGAATCAGCATTAAGATCAGCATCAGAAACAAAATGTTAAATATTCTTGGTCAAATTACAAGTTTAAAGAGAATTTTATATATAACGGAGGATAAAACAGAAGGCTAAAAACGAGGCTAAAATGAGGCTAAAACGGAGCTAGGCTACAAAAGAGGCTAAACAGAACTACATGTTTAAAAAGGCTTAACTGAGGCTAAAACAGAGCTAAAGGCTAAAGGAAGAGGAAAAAATCTTTCAATAAAGTCGTGCTGTGTGGTGTTCCTCAAAGCTTCCAGTAGATGGCGCCATAGCGTTACAAAAGCAAATAGTTTTATTGTACTGTTCAGTAACTTGCAGAATAGTAAAAACAAAATCTATAGATACAAATCAATAGAAATACCGTGCTAAAAATCACTATAAAAAATTGTGACATGATATCTTGGCCATATCGCCCACCCCTAGTTTAACATATTGGAAGAAGATGAAACATAAGATAAAAATCCTAACTTTTGCACAGGCCACCTTTTATGTTTTGTTTGTTCATACAACTGTAACACAAAAAAATATGGAAAAACATAAGTCATCCAGATTCTTTCAGAGAATACCTTTACAGAGTTTGTGTGTACAGAAATGAGAGCATGTGCACCGTACACCAAGATATTAGTACAATCTGAACGCTTTAACCCTACAGAAGCGGTCAGCTGTTATTTAGTTGAATTAGAGGTCTCACCAGAGGTCAAATCATATGCTACTGGCTTTTCAGTACTAGATCTTTACCAAATTGAACACTTATGGGAGTTTTTGACCAAAGTGCTGGGTAATGCTGTTGACTGCCATCACCAAAACACAACTGAGGCAAATGTGTAGTAAAGGATGGTGTTACGATTCTCAAATGCAGTCTAAGACGCTTGTAGAAAAACAATTTTTTTTCATTCTGTGAGATTAACTGTTAAACTATGGTTACTAAATGAAATGCTGTTGCCAGTTGGCAGAACAATAGCCATGCAGCACCCTAATGGCCGTACACCTGCCACGATCATCGAGTGGGTCTTGTCTGCTTCAGGAACAGTAACAATGTACGGTACTGACCATCTCTGACTCCTGACAGGTCGAAGGGAGGCCCCACACACTCTTTTTGACTGTGCCACCTCTGCTAGGTGCCCGCTGCTGCTCGCTGTGGCTGAACAGCTCCTCGATTCGCTTGGTGTCCAACGGGAAGTCCTCCAGCATGCTCTGGGATGTCCACACGTTGCGTTTGCCAATGACGCTGTGCCGGGGAATGGTGTCCCAGTTGAAGTTGCGCATCCGGGAGCGCCTGTGGATGCTGCGAGAGAACGGGTCTCCCCCAGACAGAGGAGGTGGTGGGGGTGGAGGAGGCAGTGGAGGTGGGGCTGGGGCAGCAGGTGGTGGAGGAGGAGGTCTGATGGATGAGTTGTCATTTGGAAGGTGGGGGGATGAATCAGGAGGACGTGTGGGTAGCCGTGATGGAGCTACAACTGCAACACCATCCATTGGCAATGATGAGACAGATATTCAAAGTACAGTGGCTCTCAAAAATTAGTGGAAGAAGGCCAAGATCCAGAAGAGCTGATTCAACTGTGAGAGAAAAGAAAAGCAAAAATTATCCAAAATATAGTAAAGTGGACCCTTATGGTCACACAGCACACAGTGTGAACAATGTGAAATTCTTTCTCTGCAATTAACCCATTCACCCTAGTGGGGCAGTGGGCAGTGCCTGGGGAGCAGTGTGTGGGGACAGTATCGTGCTCTAGAGCAGCGGCCCCCAACCTTTTTTGCGCCACGGACTAGTTTCATGTAAAACAATATTTTCACGGACCAGTACAGATACAACTGAAAACAAAGCGTGTTTTTTGCTCAAAGTCATGACATTTATGCCTAAAAGCTAATGAATCAAGCCCTTGCCCATAACGTAAGCCAACCAATTACATCTTCCCACCCACAGTCCACAGTTCACAGCAAACAAATATTTCCGCTGATAAAGAGTGACTGGACAGGTAAGTATTTGAAAGCGATAGCGGTGAGAACTAACCACAAAACCCGATAGTTTTATGTAGGAGCTACAGACTCCTGCTAGGATAACGCTTTTTACAGCTCGATGTTAAATAAACCATTTAACACAGACAGGGGCTGTTTTGCATGCATGATGTCTCTGTGGAGACTTACTGCAGACCTGCAGGATCACTTCAAATTACCTCGTACACTAAATGTCTATTGGCCTGAACTAACAAACACAACTCAAACAGCTCCATATATTATTGGTGAGAGTAAACATTTCCCTAGGACAATCTAGAGAGCAAACTGAATTGAATTACGACTAAACAGCCCGGAGGATTCAAAATGTTCAAAAGAAGAGTGGTCTCTACACTTAACGGGCAATTTTAACAAAACAGCTCCTTAAAGTCGAAGGGGAAAGCTAAGAGGAATAGATGTTATTTGGCGTCCACATGCCAAAAATACCGAATAAGTTACATAAGTTACACCATATGGACAAAAGTATTTGGGGACACCGAATACCGGGCTAGGCCCCGTACTTCCAGTGAAGGACAATCTTGGGGAAGAAGCTTTTCTTTTCCAGTATGACTGTGTCTCAGTGCACAAAGCAGCTCCATAAAGACATGGCTGGAGGAGTTCAGTGTGGAAGAACTTGACTGGCCACATAGAGTCCTGACCTCAACCCCATCCAGCACCTTTGGGATGAACTGGAACGGAAATTGCGAGCCAGCTTTCTTGCCCAACATCAGCGTCTGACCTCATAAATGCTCTACAGAATGAATGGACACATATTCCCACAGAAACACTCCAAAATCTTGTAGACAGCCTTGCAAGAAAAGTGGAGCCAGTTATAGCTTCAACGCCCTATTACAGTCTGTGTTTGAATGCAATATCATTGAAGTCCCTGTTGGTGTGATGGTCGGGCGTCCCAATACTTTTGTCCACATAGTGTACCTGCAGCTCATTAGCAACTAATCGAACGGGAGAGCTTCTGGCAGAAAACACGAGACGAAGAATTTCGTAAGACTTCAACGTCCACAGCGACACATAGGCCTACCTTCACGAATACAGCCCAAACGCAGTCAGGGAGCGAGGGGTAAAAAGGTCTGGATCATAAAACCCGTCAAACGCCATCATTCCTGGTAAAGGTACTTTATTGGTGCGCGTGGCCACGCCCTCTCCTGTAAAACAGCCACTCACCTGGATGCACGAGCATAAGACTCGCGCGCATTCTTCACGCTTTAGCGTTACAGGGTAGCGCCCCCTTCAGATGGAAGCGGCAGTGATGGCGCAGTGAAATCGTGCTCTCTAAGAGTATGAAAGTGGCAGTGAAAGTGTCTTATCTGGAGCAATGACATCATGACGACACACAAATGCTTTGTGGTTTGGAAATAGAGAATGTATACATTTACACTACACTTGGCAACTGGTGGCCTGGTGGTTAGGGAGTTGCCCCTGTGATGAGATGATTTTGGGTTTGAATCCCAGGACTGCTAGTGGCACTACTGAGGTTCCCTTGAGTAAGGTACCGTCCCCACACACTGTTCCCCGGATGCTGAGTCCCTTCACTTGGTGAATGGATTAAATGTAAAGAAAGAATTTCACACCTTTCACATGTGACTATACAGGGCCACTTTACTTTTTTCCACTTTATTATCACCAAAAATAATCATGCCTTATTACTGATATTATACTAATAATGATAAAAATAACCTTAAGGGTTAATTCAGCACATTCCTTTTTCTTTTTTTTCCATGGCGTCATTGAAGGTCCCTTTGAAGCTTCAAGCTTTTGAAATTATGCAATAAATTGCCAAATTGTCAGAAATGAAACAGAATTGCATTTGAACATAGTTTGGCCCCACCCATTTACACGGCCCAAGACAGCCAATCAGTTCTGGTGTATTTATCAATATCTTAAGGGCACATTAAGCAAAAACAGACTGTTTAATTGTTGGGGAGGGGAGGTCCATCACCTTGCAAAGCAAGCGTACTGGTGATCCTGGGCCACTCATTTAAAGATAAAAAAAAACTCAATAAACACACAGACAACTTATTTTTTGGAAACCTTTAAAATGTTATAATGTGGGCTCTAGTACATCATTGCAGTATTCCAAGGAGTTTGGTCAGTTAGGAATAAAGGCAAACATGGAAATCCAGTTTCTGTCCTATCTCAAATATTATGTACAGTCATTCACACACTACAGTACCACAGAGCGGGCTAAAATGTGGATTGTATACTTTATCATTAACCCCTAAGTCCACTATGGTCTAATACAAGGAACTAAAAGAACAGTTTCTAAAAAAATCGACGCACACAACTTTCCCCATACCTCAGATACAGACATGATTAGTGTCTTAAGCTTGTTTTGGACTGGAGCCAGAAGGCTAAAGTCATTGAAAACAGGTGGAACTTAAAGACCTGTAGCTCAAAGACAAAACTTAGCAAAGCAAACATCCAACAAATATCTGTAGCTGATCTACTCAATTTGAGGTAAACGGAACATTAGACTAAGATTTTCATTCGATTTTCAAGCAATCCACTCCTTTAAAAAGAGAGTTGGGCGTTTCCCTTATTTCAGTGTTAAACCTTTCTGTTCGCTTTAATCAGAAAATCTAATAAAACTTCATATTGGGAAAAAGGTGATGTAGATTTGGTTAGTTTTAGTGATTTGGCTCAGTGATCCGGAGCATTTGCTCATCCCAGGTCAACAACAAACCAGTCCTTCATTTCAGGATTCCTTTCGGACTCCGCTGGTAGAGGCAAATATTCCTCTCGCTCTGCGTAATCACACCCACTAGAGGAAAAAGAGCTAGGAAAATAAAGATGATGGACAGAGACACTTTCTGCCACATACACACATTCAAACAGTGCACTCCTTATTCTAGCAACACACAAGTTGGATTTCAAAAACCAAGGCAAAAAGGGAGAAAATGGGTTTTAACCACTGGGACCAACACGGATACCTCACATTCAACCTGAACCAGGGCCTGTTTTTAACATTCAAAAGACAACACCTGCTCTCATCTCTTCATCCTTCATTAGATTAGCCCTGGCTGTTAAGTGATGCACACCAAGCATGAAACGCACTATTTCGTCATTGGAAAAGCCATATCAAACACATACAAAGTCAGTGCAGCCAGCATTAAAATATGTTCGTATAAACACCTACAGTATTGCTTTTTTTGGTTCAAATCCACAAAATGTGGCACTTCATTAGTTTATAGTTGTATATCGCTCAGTTCAAGTAAAAACGTTTGCCCTCTTTACAACTGATCACAGATATAAACATTACATACAGGTTAAAGAAGTTAAATTAAGGAAAGGGTATTTTATTTCCCCAGGCCCGCACAGTCAAGCTTTTGTTTTTAAGGATGAAAAGTGATGACTGTGAGGCTTCTATTCTTGAATTACAGCATATTTGTTTTTGTTCTATAAAATGCATTTTTACACAAATCTCAGCCACTTGAGTAGCTTCTGACAAAGTCAACACAACAGATTGTTACAAGCAAGCATTTTATGTTAATGTTCTAACAGTTTGTTTAGTCTATGGGGACTGGTGACTATCTGCAGTGTTGTAATGAATGAAACGAAGGAAAATAGGGGTTAAAAAAACAAAACCACATCTAACACAATTATGGGTAATAAACAAAATGTTTTCTGTATTCATTGTTGGAGGCAAAGAGTATGCATCCAATGGGAATCATGCCACTGAAAACTCAAAGACACTGTAGTGTACATTTTGGTATAAACTGTCTACACCATTGCCCAGGACTACTCAAAGCACATACAATAAAATCATATAGACTTTACATTACAGTTTGGATTAACCTTTGATTGTTAACTTAATAACAAATATACAAACAAAATCATACAGAAATTAGCACATAATACCACATAATTTACCAAATTTAACACACAAAACACCCTTAGTGCCCTGGAATATATAACATGGTAAACGCATGTTCTGAATGTTGCTTTTGAGGATAACCCACAATGGAAATTGTCTGTATATCCTTTCTTGTCCATCGTTTCTATAACTAACAGGCATTTAAACCATCGGGAAGAGAAAACAACCTGGCATTATGACAAAACCGAGTCCCAATGACAGCTAGGTATAGAACTTTTGACCAGCTGTTGGATCCAAAATGCAAAGATTAAAGCAGCAGGCACAAAACTTTTGACCCAAAATGTTTCATTTCAACATTCAGTACTTCCATCAGCTAGATCACTCAACACAGAGTAGGGTACACATGCGCACTAATGAAATGAAAGACCTTAACGTGTGTGTGGTTCTAATTCCAGATCTGTTAACTGACACAAACTATTTTTTCTTTCAAAGACAGAATCAATCATAAATCCAGTGATGGAAAAGCATTTCAAGTATTTCTGTACCAATATGATCAACTACAACAACAGTTATGAACGTTTCCTTCTGAATTATGGGATCTGGTAAACACAGTATAAACTAAACATAGAACATTTATTTAAAAAAAATTACACAGATCTACCATCACCTGGAACCCATCTATAAATTAATTCTTTGAAATTTCAGAAACAGGAGTGCTCAGTCATCTTGACATCTACAATTCCAGGTCCATTATCCAAACCTTATATTTGAGGGGGAAAAAAACTTTTCAGAAGGTCATTACGTGGTCACAGAGGTTGGAGAACAGCTTTCCTATCAGTGGCAGCGACAGAAGTTCAGAGTCTACAGGAATTTTACCGATGCCCACAGGTTGTTCCCTGGTTTTGGGTTAGTTTCCACTGAACCTTGAGCCGACTAGTGTTCAAAAAGAAAACGTGACGATCTTTGGGATGAGTTAAATATGTGTGGTGCTTATTCCAATGATCAAACACAATTAGAGGGCAGGGTGAGAGAGAGAGAGAGAGAGAGAGAGAGATGTAGAAGAGGAAGGATGGTATGGTCTGAAAAGGCATTAGCCCCAGTCTTCTACAGCTGCTAAAGGATGGTTAGCCTCTTGCTGCCCTAGAGGCTAGACTGCATGACTGGGACTGGCGATCGCTCTGTCTGGAAAAACTATCTGAAAGGAAAAGTGGTGGGGCCAGGGGGGGCACTATGGGCACTTTCACTGCTCTTCCAGCCAGGACGGTTTGTCAGCTCCTGGCGGTTTGAGCTTTATGTTGAACTGCTTCAGGGTCTGTTCCAACTGCTGCTGGTTCCCAGCGAAGTAGGCAGAGATGGCATTGTGGAAAAGAAGTAGTTGCTTGTGCATAACTTTCACCTGTGAGAAGAACGAAAAAAACACGGGAACAACGATGAAGCAAGAAACCAACTCATTTCTATAAGAAATACTAGAAAAAAATGGGAACTTCCTTCAGTGCATTAAAACACTTTTACTGTTCTTAACTTTGGAATTTTGTTGGAGATTCATGTATAAAAAAGACTTGAATATGATGCAAGTACTCAACAGTTTTAAAGGTTTCAAATCATTTCTAAGAAGCTGTAAAAAGATGACAATTTAGAAGCATCTTGTAAAGAGCTGTAGATGATCCTAAAAAGATAGAGAACATTAAAAAATAAGTGAGTCCAAGCTAAAATTAGTACACTAAATTAGCAGTTAATATCAGCAGCTATAATATCAATATTACACCGATAGTAGTAAAAGTTCTTTCCTGTATCAACAAATGTTTTATAACAGATATATTTCACTTTGGTCATTACTAAATAAATTTAAAAAAAAAATTTTAAATAAATATGATTCAAACTTGTCAAAGTGAAACAACAGCATGTCAAAATATTTGATGGGACTCTGTTCAAATTAAAGGTCAAACAGCTTCAAATGTAAATGTCACCAGTGCAATACTTAGCATGTTACAAAGACATTCAAACAGTAATAAGGGAGAACTGAAAATACCTTGTTTTCCTCAAGGAACTTGAGTTTAATAGTGACATCACTGCGGAGTCGCTCGTATTTGTCCTTTTGGACCTGGTACTGCTGCTGAGCGGCTTCAATGCGGGCCATGGTGACGGCGTCCCGCGGCCCCATGTTCAGCTCCTCCAGATCAGCTCTGTAAGCATCAAACTCCAGCCTTCATGAGACAACAGTGAAATTCACATAAGAGAAAGATAAAGACAAAGGTAAATTCAATTTAAGATAGTTATTAAATTGAATATATAATTTAAGTTATATAATTAAAGAATGAATAATTTAAGATATAATTATATAAATTATATATAATATATAATATATAATAGTACAACATTTAAATTTTTAGGACAATTTTCACCACGATCATCAAATTTCACTTCAATGACAAAAAAAGCCTGAAAAATGCAACCCACAGAATTTATAATCAATTTTACCTCAATGTTTTGTCATACAGCTCTTGCTAAACCATGTAATAACAGTTAAATCCATTTTAGTTAAGGATGCAACTTGCTGAGTTAAATCATTACTTCAATTCATTTGTCATCATATCTGCGTAATTTAATTATTAAAGTGTAAACAAATAATTCAGAGTAGTCTGACACATTCTAGAGAAACAGAGGCAGAACTTTTTCACAATGATGGTGACAGGAACCAGACATCTGACAATGTTTATGCTTCTAAAAATTCTCACTGAAAACATGAAATAGTTACAAATAAGCTATCTAATGCCTGAGACATGAACTGTGTTCGAAAAGTGCACTTTTTACTTGCTCACTCATTTACTACGTAGTCAGGGATGACGATTGACATAAGTGCTACTCAAGCAAGAATTGGCGTCTGTGGTACGACAAATGCGCACCCGTTTTCAGTCTTCACTGCGCAAATGCGTACTTAATTTGAGTAACTTCATACTGGATCTCTAGGTACCACCA
>JBBPCY010000035.1:10379865-10392563 GCA_037974405.1 Brachyalestes nurse
TGAAATACAGCTCCCTTTTCTAATTGAGCGAAACAAATGCAATATCAAATGGTGCAATTTCACCACTGTGGGAGAAAAAGATCATACTGAAGTTATAAACAAGAATAAACAACTGTCTCCACAAAAATGGCTGGAAAAATTAACCAGTTCCCAGAAAGAAAAACTTAAGAGGATCATCTCAAGTCTCACACTTGAATTTGCAGCTGATGAAGAGTCAGCCTCTGCTGGTCCATGTTTTTGCTAGCAGTGCTGGAGTGGAGCGTAGGCTATCCCATTGGAGCGCCCCTCTGCAATACCTCTGCGCCCCCCCAGTTTGGGAACCACTGGTTTAAGCTGACATTTACAAGAAACATTTCAACTGTGTAACTGTGTTAAAGGGAACACTGCTATTAAAAAGCTCCTTATTTATGCAAACCAAATGTTATTGCATTTTTGTTCACATAGCAGCACTTTAAAACTAAAAGGTGAAAATACACAACTTCTGAATTAATTCTTTAATTTTGCACATAACCACGCGATTAATACCGATCAAAAATCTTAACTGTTGCCCAGCATTAATTATAAGTAATTGAGGAGCTGAACAAGGTGTGTTGTAGAGGAAGTGTACTGACTGTACACAGGCACATCTAACTGTACCAATTTTTGTTTCTGTAAAAACTGTGGCAACAACAGACCATGAGACCACAACACAGAACAAGCCACTGTTGAGTTCACAATCTTGGCTAAAAAAAAGACAAAGCAGTTAATGTCAGTTGCAGGATAATTGGATCTCTTTCTTCCTGAATCCTTGTGGATGATCTTCTATGGTATATTAAAGAGCTCGGTTGGAAAATTATATTTAAATAACACAACGCATCCTAGATAACGTTGACATTGTTCATACCTTATAGGTGTTCATGCCCCATTTCTTCATCATGTCAAACTTCTCCACGGCAACCCCTCTCGTGGCCTCCTCCGCCATCGTGGACGAACTGTTGCTGTGGTGCATGCTGGATCCTAACACATAAGGAAGGCCACTATTAAAAGTCGATCTCTTGTTACCAAGTCTCAGCCCAACCAATTAAATGAGCTATCAGCCCTATTTATCACTATCATCCTCAAAGCAGAGAGACAGCGTGCTACAGAATGTAGGCAGGTGGAGCAGGAGATGGAGTGATAGTAAATGACAGAGTGATGTCAGTGATGGAACATCCTGGGACGTTGGGGTACCTGAAATACTGGAGAAGTCGTCTAAGTGGCTGGCTATTCGGCAGGCGGCAGACTGGCTGTGGGCAATGTTACCACCCCTGCACTTCAATCGCAGGTCTAGAGGGGATCGTATATATGGAGGGTATTTAGGGGCATATGGGGTATCAGGGAATTGCAAAATGGTTTGGAAGATGGATGAAGTGGATCCATTGTTACATTGCCAGGAATGTGACATGGTTCAGCGTGTGAAGGACATGCAGTGGAAGGCAGAGAGAGAGAGAGAGAGATAGAGAGATACAGAGGGAGATAGAGAGAGAGAGATAGAGAGAGTGTGTTTGGATAAGAAAGAAAATCAAATGGTAGGGTAGGGAAGAAGATGAAATAACATAAGAGGGAGAGACGGGTAAAAAAGGGAAATGAAAATGAGTTTAGATGAAAGTTAATTGAATACTGCTGTCAGATGGTCAATATGTAGACAAATCTATGAGTAGCATAAACCAGCAGTAGCCAAATAACACAACAAATGTATGAACACATCATTAAACAATCTAGGACAGTAGCTGATATAAGTGACTCTCATCGGTTTAGGGTTTTGATCGAAATGCCTTTTCAGCCTTTTTGTGATATCTATGGGGCATTTGTAAGCATTTCAGTGAAAACTAACTAGGCACTCCATTTAATCCTAACAGACATAATCAAAAAGAAATGTGGCAAAAGAGATCAACATCAGGAAGAAAAAACATATACCAAGGAAAAACACATATTGTACTTGGGAATCAACACAGTTTGAGAGAATGCAGGACCCAGAAACCTAGAGGAAAGAAATAAGAAGTGAACAATTCTGTCTTTCAGAATCCCAAACCTTAGGAAGAGAGATATGAGTTATGAAAACCACAGAGACATTAATCTTCAGACCCAGACTGACCAAGCAGTGTGAGAGAGCACGCAAGAGAGCACGAGCGAGAAAGAGAGGGGTCAAGTAACCTTGTCCATCCACTGGGATGCGTCTGTTGCCCAGAAATTCAGTGTTGAGGCGAACAGCAGGGCCTGAGTAAACAGACAGAACACTTTCCCTCAGTCAGCCACCAGGAGGGGCCAGAGCTTCTTTCATACTGAGCACTTAAGTCAATCTGATACTGTCAATCTGACCAATTCCTTTTGCATATCCATTTTTACCTCAGCACCACACAGATCTGATGACAGCAGTGTCAATCTGGCTTCTATAAGCATGACAGCAGTTTAATCAACAAAACATGGAAAAAAAGTTGAAAAAAAAAGTTATATCCTACTTAAATAACCGTGTTGAAATTCTGAAGCTGGATGAAGTTGGATTTTTATTAAAGTTGGATTTTTATTTTGTTTTCACTATAAATGAGACCTTATTTTTCTGCCATGGGTCAAAAGGTGTAATCTTACATTCCAACTGCTGCACTATTTAGAGTACAACAGAAAACCAAGTAAGACACACAAAATGGAAAAGGAACTTGGCTTCTGTAAACCTGTTCAACTGAAATGAAAATGTGTCAAAATCTAAATATTTCAATACATCCTAAACTTATGAATCAATGCTGCTAAGTAAGCAAAAATCTGTTCCAACTCACCTGCCTCCTTATCATACAACACTGATGACATAACGGAATATTTTGATTCAAAAAACAAGCTACAGATGGAAAAACACCTCACTGATCTGGCTAGTAACTCACTCATGCTTCTCTGGAAGGTGGACCTATTAGTGATCCAGCAGAGTTAACTGCGTGCAGTTAAAGAGAAGAAACTGAGCAGAAGCCACAAAAGGAGAATTTCACACATGAACATATCTTGGCAGTCCAAAATGTAATTAGGACAGTTATGACTGAAGGCAACAGGGCTAACAGTGCAACTGATAATAATAATAAAAAAAAACAAACATCCTTGATTTTTCAGTGTGTTATGGTAGCAGGTGGTGCTACCATAACAAACAAGAAACAAACAAATAAAAAAAAAAAAAAAAAACATTCTGTACATACTGAGCAGTCTTGCTAGCACGATTTCTATGGTAGGTCACACAAACAGCTCTGAAATCCGAATAAAAGGTTTGCAACTTTACAATACAATTATACATTGCCCAGAAACCCCTGCCCTACACTCTACTATACTAAACCATGGGAAACTGAAGAGTGGAAAACAATAGAAAAGCTACTGAGGCTGAAAATTATGCAAAGCACTCAATAGATCCTCCACAGTAGTGTGTGTCTACAGGGGAGGAGGAAGATAACAGAGCTTGAAAGGGTCTCTCACTGTACCACACTGGTTCTACAACCACACAGTTCTCTTTACCTCACGCAAACTAAAGCGTTCCAGGAAAAATACAAAAGCACAAAGCAAACTGTCTTGTCAAAAGATAAAAACAACGTGAGAGAAAGAAAGTTTAGAAGAGAAGTCTACAAAGAATTAAAGTTGCAGTTCAGTGTGGTATAAAGATAAAGAGGGAAGCCTCCAAGATGTAGAGCACAAACGTAGGCTTAACTACAACAGCGCTGGGTTACATTATGAAAAAATATCATCAAGGCATGTCTTTCTGAACATTTTGAAGTCCCCATCAATATGTAACAAAGTGAAAACGCATGTTCCATTTAAACTGGTTTTTACATAAATCGGTTAATGATTGAAATTTAATCAAAGCAATTTAGAAGAGACTGGTGTGAAATGGTGTTTTCTAGATTTCTTTACAGTGGTGATAGGAGACAGATGTCTGAAGAGTTTAATGCCTCAAAAATCCACATTATATAGACAGCTAGTACATCAAATGCTTACAAATACACTGTCTGATACCCATTCATTGTGGAGAGGTACATACAGGTAGGCAAAAGAGTACGCAAATAAAAAACTTTCACATATTAACCATTATTTAAACATTACTGACATGGCATAAAAACGCTACAGTAAACCATTTCCTATCAAGCAGCCATCAATAGAATATATTCTCTGAGGAAAACAAAAACCAGCTCTAGAGAGACTAGAGCAGAGACATGCCTGATCTGTGTGGCTTTCAGTTGCAGAGAAAGAGCTGAACGAGTTGAGGAGCATGGTGTATATCTGGTTGACAGGTCATTATTTCGCACTGTTGAGATCAAAACTCTGTAGCTGGTGTGCTGTGTTATAGTGCTAGCTAAGAAAACAGGATAGAGAATCTCATCCAAAACTAACAAATTGGACTCTGGGCTTTAAGAAACTCAATACAACAATGTTAGCTTTGAGTCAGCTGATGTTGGCTAACCAATTAGCTGTGATGAATATCCACTCGTGTCATCAATCAACTCCATTAGCATCAGGATTCATGCCCATCTAGTTTAGTGTGCATGAATGAGTTTTGGGAGCGAGGTTTCACTAAATGTATTTGTTTCTGCTAGTGTTTTTGCTTCAGTAAAAACACGCCCAGGGAGCCGTGAGTGGAGACGGAAGCTTGCTCAAGGGTACCTCAGTGGTGCCACTAGCTGTCCTGGGATTTAAACCCACAACCTTCTGATCACAGGGGCAACTCCCTCTAACCAACAAACCACCACCTGCTACCATAACACACTGAATAATTAAGGATTTTTATATATTATTGTTTTAATGCATCGTTAGTGATTTCTGTCTGCAAGTATTGCGGGAAGACCCCCCCCCCCCCCCCAATTTTCAGTCCAGCTCTCAAGAGGGTGCTGGAACAAAATGAGTGAGTATTTGCAAAACCTATTATATTCCACAGAAAGCAAATGACCGATTCCTGTTCAGTGGTGTCCAGATGACGCTCACATGGAAACTGAGGCCATACAGAAGCCCTGAGTAAAAAAAAAAGATTACAGACGGAAGGACAGAATTAATGAAGGGGACTGAGAGGACAGTGAGAGTAATACCTTTTATCGAGCTGGTAGGAATTATGCCTTCTGCTGTGCCACCATAGCCACCCGATACGATGCTGGTTTCGTTAAGGTTGGGCCCAGATACCATTACCTGCTGCAGATCCTACACACACACACACACATACACACACACTTAATGTTGGCCTTTTTAAAACCTTAAAGATGCTAAAAACAAAAATTACACTAGTCTGGATTGCACAGACATATTAGCAAGAAAGGAGGACGGTTTGTGTTAGGTGGGTGTTAGAAAATGACTTGAAAATGGACGGTGCTAAATAGCTGAAAGCTGAATAGGTGGATGTTTGTAGATGTGATGCTTTAATGCCATCACAAATACAGTGAATTAAAAAGGACACGGGGCCTGGGGAGGGCATGTTTCCACACTTCATTAGTGTTTATTTAAATAGGTTTCCCAACATATGGGAAACTAGGCATTGGTATTCAGAGCACTAAAACTCTCATATTGCTTTAAATAGGGAGCACTTGTGAGTGTGCAGCAGGAAGGCGCTCTGATTACATCAGCGGTGCAGTAAATGGCATCTGATGCCAGATAGCCTAAACAGTCTTCTTTCAGAGTAGGCCAATCATCTTCTCCAATCAGTGGGTTAAAACAAAGGCATATAAACACCACAGATGGAGCATATATAAGAAGAGGCTGAGCGTTTAGGTGTCTAGTTACATCCCTTACAGGGATAAGTGTGTGGCATCATGAGCATATGCTTATGCAAACACCAAATGTACACTCACTGCAAAATATCACATGTGCTGATGACAGATTAGTAACACACTACACACTGGCATAGGCTCATTATATAAACATAATGCAGACACAGAAGGTTATGAGAACTAAAAATCCATTGGAACTATACCTACGCCTGAATTATTATTCCAAATGGATTTTTTATGTTAACAACAAGTACACTGCATCTAATGTTTAGTTAGTTGTTTAGTTAATATTACTTCAGTAATGCAGCAGGATGGTTTTCAAAATGAATAAGTGAGAAATACACATCTATATTTTATATTTAGACTAGATTAATAACTTTCTGTTAATAATTTTGAAAGACATCCTGCAAGTTCAGTCAGAATCAGGGGTCAAATAAGACAGAGAGAAAGACACACAAACACACACACTCTCCCACTTCTTAAACACACACTCCTTCTTAAACACACACACAGACACAGAACTATTTTAGGCTCTGAACCCTCCACCAGTGCTATCCTCACCCTTTGGTCTGGGGGGCGCCCTACCTTCTCATTTAAGCCCCACTGTACCCTTCGAGCCTGCACAGACATGGGTGGAGAAGGATGACAAAGACATAAAGCAAAGAAAATGCATGAAAAATACACAAAGAAAAACAAGCAATAATAAAGTGATGATGAAGAACTGTATGGGCTACCAAAAAGCTGAGAGCTCAGAGACAGCATTTATGGACTGTTGCCATGCACGGACACTGAATGTCAGCAACAGTGCATTTTCTTTCATTAAAATGCTGGTTTTTAATTTTTGGAAGTTGAATGCTGTCGACGTTAAATTCACAGAACCAAGATACACGATATTATATTTACCTTTTGTGTACAATGCTGGGCAACCCTGGTCAAATCGCGTTTTTTTGTTGAGAAAATACATTTTTACCTTAACATTTGCATAAAAGAAGCTTTTTTTTACCATGAAATTTCACAAATCTAATCTACGGGGGGAAAACCTAGAAATAAATGTGGCATGTGTAAAAGCACATTCTTATAACCGTCAATAGTTTGTAAGCCCATTATATATCTTAATGCATTAGAAGCAGACAAATTATGTGAACCTCAGAAATAGCCATGGGACAGCCTAAGGAGCTTATTGCAGATCTAAAACTAAAGATAATTTACTGTTACAAAACAAGAAATGACAAAAAGATGAATTATTACTTCCCACTGGTAATGTTCACATGTAATATCTATGAAAAAACCCTCATATTCTGATCAGGTATGAAAATCAAATCTCCCACATCATTAAAGAGGGTTTGGCTGACATGAACACAGTGATTGACTTGCCCACTGTGCAGTATTGTTACATGGATATCATCTGCATGGAGGGTCATCAGAAAGTAACCTTAAATGTGATCACTTCATAAAATTAAACCTGAATTATTCTGAAAACAAATAATATGGAAAAAAAAACGTTTTGGGTACAAGTCCTTTAAGGTATGTTTCAAGCAAAAAAGGGAAGGCACATTAGCAGGCAGGGAGACAGGAAATGTTGGGGGGTGGCGCATTCTACCAAATAACACATTTTTGAAAGATAATTTCCCCAAGAAAGAAGCTGAAGAAAAATTTTAAAAAAAGAAGAAGAGGTTGGATATTAAAACAATACAATGATGCATAACACATATTACACTTAACTATGAACTACATCAAAAAGAAAAAGATTAAGGTTTTAATATAGCTTGCATCATCCCCAGACTTACTGTGATTTGACAAACTGTGATTTGATCTTCACAGCCATACTTTAGAACAGGAATCCTTCAAGAAAACGTCAAAAAATCTTATATCAAGAAGAGAAAGACTGTTAGCTGGCTACAGGAAAAATCTGGAGGCTATCATTTCAGCCAGACAGGGTCTGAGCACTGACAGAAAGGGCTTTCAAACTCATCCAAATGCAACATTTTATGTTTTTTGGACAAAGTGTGAATATGGACAAATAAACAAACACATTCACAAATCAACTAAGACATTCGTGCTGAGTAACAAAGATTTCTTTGCACAAAAAAAGTTTATGTTAACTTCCAGGCCAAGCTAAGCCCTTATGTCAGCATAACAATAAAACTACTGCCACCTATTGAAGTCAGTGACCTCTTTCAATCAGCAAACAAAGCGATGTTTGCCTAGCATTTCTTTCCCGGATCTTAAGGTTCTGCACTGTTGTTTTGACCAGGTGTGTCTTGGGACAATGGAACCACTCCACCTTCTGTTTACCAAAGGCTCAACAGTGGGGGAGCTTTTTCCTCTCTTATTACCATACGGCTATTCACAAACCCATGAGAGGAAACCATGCAATCTGTACAATGACTGCTTCAGGCATTCTGTACTACACAATAATCATTTACACCTTAAGGCAATGTGTCATTACATTCTCCTGTCAGTGTTCAGAGATTCCTCACCTGAGATCTGATATCCTGCACTTGGCATTTCAGCAAACCTTTTGCACAAACACCAAAGGTAAATGTTTGAACCACCTGCTTCCTGGAAGTGTCTTTCTCAGAGTATAAAGGTGAAACTGTGAAACTCACTGAGGTGCCAACACTTGAAATACACGTGGGCTCTCTGGAACAACAGACGTGGCCAAAAGCTACTTTCAGACCCCATAAAAATGCAACAGCCGCCACCACACGCTCAGCCCACAATTTTTGGAAGGAGTTTTCTCACTCCCTTATTTATCACTGTAGATGTTACAAACTAGCAAAAAGCAAATAGCAAATAAAGAGATTTTCTCACCTGCTCCAGCCCGTCATCCTCCCCGAGAGTCCTGGTGTCCCCATTACTGTTGATGGGGATCTCCATCGTGGCTGCTTTACTCATGATACTGTCTGTCATGCTGGAGTGTCACTGAAGGGGAGATAGAAGGGAAATGACAGAGAGCGGCAAAAGGTCTTCAAGCTTCTAGCCTCATTTAGTCAATCCAATGTTACACTTTATTTTTGTTTGTATTTTACACTTCATGGTTTGTTCCTCTTTCGAGACATTTGAGTGCAAAGAGCTCTGACCTACATTTAAGGAAAACATGCAATTTAAGAGAGATTAGTTCTCCGAGAGGCAAAAAGTCTTGACTCTGAACCTTGAATGTTTCCTTGATAAACAATAAAGTACCAATATAGTAAAGGCTTTTTTGTTTATTTAAGAAATGCTCACTCTTCATTGCGTATCAGTGTTTATGGAAAACTGTTGATGTAAGATTAGAGGATCATGGAGCCCAACCCAGGCATAAACTATCGAAGGAATAGTTGGATCCTAAGTTCAAAGAGAAAATCCCTTATTTTTAAACTTGGCATCCAGTCAGAAACACTGCACAACTTCCCTCTCTCAATTTCTTCTTTAGGTTTACCACACTATGTCACATCTTTTTCCCCCCCCAACATGTTAAGCCACACAAATTGCAGTGCATGCTCTTACAGGCCTGCGTGTTGCCAACAAGCTGACAATACAAACTCCTCACAATACATGTGTTGCCACAATTTTAATGCCTTATTATATACTGCAATTATCGACACTCATTATACAATTGAAACCAGAGATTTAAATACACTTCAGAAAAAAAACCCAAAAAACTTGTCTTTACTGTCAAACATTAAATCAGAGTAAACTTTTTCTGTTTTAGATTAATATTAATAAATATTACATATTTTTCTTATTTGTTAAATGTCATAATAAAGAGAGAGAGAGTTTTATGGATTTTTTTTTTTCCATCCGTCAAAAATTGACATACACCTCCTTAGTATTTGGTTGAATTGCCCCGAAACTGTTTCACTTGGGCCAAATGTTTCGGATATCCTTCCACAAGGTTTCTACAATATTTTGGTGGAATTTTGGCCCTCTCCTCTTGACAGAACTGGTGTAACTGGGTCAGGTTTGTAGACCTTCTTTCTTGCACTCACCTTTTTAGTACCGCCTTCAAATTTTCAGTGGGATTGAGATCAGGGCTTTGTGATGGCCACTTTGACTTTGTTGTCCTTAAGCCACTTTGTAACTAATTTGGAGGTATGCTTGGGGTCATTGTCCATTTGAAAGACCCATTTGTGCCCAAGCTTTAACTTCCTGGCTGATGTCTTCAGATGTTGCTTCAAAATATCCATATAATTTTCTTTTCTCATGATGCCATCTATTTTGTGAAGTGCACCAGTCCGTTCTGCAGCAAAGCAGCCCCACAATATTATACTACCACCCCCATACTTCACAGTTGGGATGGTGCTCTAAGGCTTCAAACCTTCGCCCTTTTTCCTCCAAATATACCGTTTATCATTATGGCCGAACAGTTCAATTTTTGTTTCGTCAGACCACAGAACATGTCTCCAGAAATTACGATTTTTGTCCCCATGTGCAGTTGAAAACTGTAGTCTGGCTTTTTTATGGTGGTTTTGAAGTAATGGCTTTCTCCTCCCAGAGTAACCTTTCAGCTCATGGTGGTACAGGACTGGTTTTACTGTGGATAATGACACTTGCCAGTGTCTTACCAGTTTCAGCCAGCATCTTCACAAGGTCTTTTGCTGTTGTCCTGGGTTGATTCGCACATTTCGCACCAAAAAACGTTCCTCTCTGGGAATCCGTCTCCTTCCTGCGCGGCATGATGGCTGTACATTCCCATGTTTTGTATACTTGCGTACTATTGTCTGAACAGATGAACATGGGACCTTCAGGCATCTGGAAATTGCACCCAAGGATGAGCCACACTTGTGGAGGTCCACAATTCTTTTTCTGATGTCTTGGTTGATTTCTCTTGATTTTCCCATAATGTCAAAGAAAGAGGCCCTGTGTTCGAGGTGTGCCTTTATAAGCACCCACAGGTGTGCCACCAGTTAACTTGGAATCAATTAACCTATCAGAAGCTTCTTAAGCTCAGAATGGAATAATTTGGAGTTTTCTTTTTGTTTAAAGACATAAACTTAGTGTATGTATACTTCTGACTTTGATGAAGGTGATAAAAAATGCAAAATTCTCCCTCGCTCGATTCTGACATTTAACAAATGCAAAAAATATGTTCATATTTTACTCTGATTTAATGTTTGACAGTAAAGAAAAAGAAGTTTTTTTTTCTGGAGTGTATGTAAATATCTGGTTTCAACTATATATGCATGAGCAGCAAATTATAGAAGAGGTAAATGCAATTTCCTTCTAAATACAATGCTTCCAACTTTTTGGACACAGTTTGGGGAAGAACCTTTTCTATTCCAGCATGACTGCACCCCAGTGCACAAGGCGAACTCCATAAAGACATGGCTGGAGGAGTTTGGTGTGGAAGAACACGACTGGCCCACACAGAGCCCTGACCTCAACCCCACCCAGCACTTTTGGGACTGAACTGGAATGGAGATTCTTGTGTCTGACCTTATAAATACTCTACAGAATGATTGGACACAAATTCCTCGAGAAACACTCTGCAATTTTGTGGAAAGCCTTCCGAAAACAGTGCGAAGTGGGGGACCTACTCCATATTAAATGTATTTGAATGCAATGTCATTAAAATTCCTAGTGTAATGGTCAGGCTTCCCAATACTTTTGCCCATACAGTATAGATAGATCGATAGAAATCGATGCAGCAATCCAGGGGTTCAAAGGATTAATGTAATTCACAATCATGATTTAACATTTAACAGTAGTCTTGGCACAGCTCTAAACTGCAGGCACCTACCCAACCCTTTCACATCTGCAAGAGAAGCAGGATGGGGACAGGCTCTGACTTTTACTGGCAGCTCACAGAGAGGCAGTGTGTGACTCAGCCCTATGAACAATCACACAGCTCCCTAACGTGTGCTCATGTGACTCATTGGACTGGGTATTAGCATCAGTGGCCCAGGCTCTCAGGGAACACTCGCTTTGCCACCCAGAGCTCAAGCTGAAACCTCACTTCTTAATCAACCCAAGAAATGCGATCCATCTCTCAAGCTTCCTCTTTCACAAAGAGACGGACAGAAATTCAAATGAAGACATGCATATTGGCTACAAGGCATGATCTGTAGTGATGAGCCTTGTTGCTGATATGAAAAGTGCACAGGCCAGGAACTGAAGTGTCAAAGTTTTCTTCTGTGAAGCACAGTCTGAAGGAAATTACCCTTAATGAATTCACACTTATTGAAGGCTGACGAGAGTGCCAGACTGGTACATAATAAAACAGCTCTTAGTTGGACCACTAGTGAGGAGTAAGATGATAAAGATAGCAACAGCTGTTAGGAGCTCACACAGATCAGGAGCTCTGTTTGCTCGCCTTAACTAAACTGAGGCACAGCCCTTGCTGAGGGTAAACAATAGGGTTGTAACTGAATTTTCAGCAGCACATTTAAGCTTACGACACCAGGGCTGGACTAGCAGCTTCTTGACGCAAATAGTGGAGACTCCCGCAAGTGATTCGAGGTCCCTCTTAAAATCTAACTTCATTAAGGTCCTGCAGTCCAAAGTTTTTGTGATACCACTGCTGAGCAAAAGGGTTTGGTTTAGCTGGTGAATGGGGCCTCAGTCTATTCCTAGTGGACAGCTGAAGAGGCTATCTGAAAGGGAACAAAAGGACATGAGCCAATAGAAAGGCAAATGAAGAGGTCTGAACAACATATGCTCACTCAACCTCTGATAAGCTTCTGTAATAACTGACTTTTGAGTTCTTTTGCTGACCGTAGGTAAACAGGTCAAAAGGACTGTACAAGGTATAGACCACACAGACCCTACAGAATATGGAGCATAATGGAGCATTCCTTTACCAAAATAACCAAAAAGGCTCAACCCTAAGGCCCAAACAATTCTTCTGAATGAAAACTCATTCTTCATACTTATTCTTCATTGATATAGTTTAGAGCAGGGGTGTCAAACCTGTCCAGAAAGGGCCGCTGTGGGTGCAGGTTTTCGTTCCAACCAAAAAGAAGCCACACCTGAGTAACTGAA
>JBBPCY010000035.1:10392663-10403487 GCA_037974405.1 Brachyalestes nurse
TTTTTATTTTTAATAAATTTGCAAAAACCTCAAGTAAACCTTTTTCACGTTGTCATTATGGGGTGTTGTGTGTAGAAATCTGAGGAAAAAATGAATTTAATCCAGTTTGGAATAAGGCTGTAACATAACAAAATGTGGAAAAAGTAATGTGCTGTGAATACTTTTCGGATGCACTGTAGATTACTTGGAATTTCAGATTGTTTTTGGGGGATTACTTTGAAAAATACTGGATTATTTCTCTCATTTTTGAGCTACCAGTCGGAGGAAAACGTTTTCAGCCTGAGAATCTGCCACAGCTACCTTTCACAGAGGTGTTTTAAAAGGGCCCTATTTTTGCCAAGTTTTACTGTTTTACTGTTTAACTCGCCCCTGATTCCCTGCTTTTTACATGATGAGTAATGTGGAGCTTGCACATAGTCTTTCTAACCAAACAAACCACACACACATACAGTGGAGCAGTAAAACACTCACACGCAAAAGCTGACCTGCCCTAAAACACATACACACACACACTCAGACTTTTGAAGACAACCAAGAACAGCCGTCTTTAAAACCACACAGTCATTTGGCCAGGAATAAATAAAATAAAATAGAAGAAATAAAATTACTAAAGGAATATGTAGAATACAAATAGAAAAATGAAAATTGAAAGTGCAATAGACGATATTTAGACAGAACATAATAAAATCTTATTTTGGTACCAAATATTTTATGAAATAAAAAAGGCATCTTCAATAGAGGTTCTTCAATATAGGGTTGCCTTGTGACTGAATCAGAAGATGTATATGACATGGGCTTTAAAGGGGAATTCTGCCTTCAAATGTCTGCATAATAAAATGGTTAAGATATAAATAAATTCCATGATGTGAAGTGTTCTGTCCTAGAGAAAACTTTTCAGACCTTTCAGTATGTTTCCATCATCATTACATAATGACGCGACACATAAATAATTAAAATGGCTGTATTTGCATTACACATGTTATGGCCTCAGAGCAGAGAAATCCCACTTGGTGGGTTTGGACTAATTTAGATAAAGGCCACTCAGAATGACTTTGTTTACATCTGATTTATGCAGAAATCACAACCCCCTTGAACTTCATTCATAATTTGTAATGGGCTTCATGACTGCCCAACTCCTGTCTCCTGCCCTTTGTTAATATCGAACACCTTTGTGTTCATATCTCATAATTTGTGGATGTCAGATACAGTATGCATGGTTTTAATAGAGGTTTATGTCACCGTAAATTGTTCTACTTGTGTAGCTCCAGTGTGGTCCATTCTAGTTTTGAGTCTTGGGACCTGTCACTGTTTCTTCATTGTGATCTTAATGCTACTAGTCAGGTACAGAATAGAGCTTGAGGTTTTATTTCTCCACAGCATAACAACAAGATGTATTTCTGACCTCCTTTGTCAGCTCTCCATCTCTAGAGTTTTAAGCTCTTACTCTTAAATATTCCATGGTTACAACTGAAATCCAACGTTGACAGCCCCCAAATTATGGAATAATTTACCCTTCAGCCCTTTAGGATAATATAATCCCACATTGATGATGAATTAAAAAAACCCAATAAAACTACTTTTTAAGATCTACAGAATCTACAGAATTATATGATTTGTTGCTTGTGTGTTTGTTTTGTGCTTTATCACTTTCACAACTTTTTGGCTGGCACTTGCCTCCTAAGGTGCTGCATCTGTAGAAATCTATGTCTATGATTTTGTAGAAATGCTGTGACACTGATCTTTTTTTCCACAGAAAAAATTATCAGATGTTTTTACAAAAAGAGTAACACGATTTAATTTTTACAGCAATACCCATGGATTTCACTTGGTGGAGCTATAACTTCTTGAGTGTGTCTGATCCAAGCTGTCTGAAAACAGGCTGGTGCACAGCAGAGCTGACCAGGAGAAATCAGGTCAAATGACACAAGGAACAAGAATGCTATAAACTATGACTTGCTGAGGTCTTTTTATTCTCAAGCTTCAAGTAGTTTGGATTATCATCCACAAAATGTATGATAATCTATTACCAGAACATCTGCTAATAAATCCATCCAGCTTTGTGATACTGCAGAAATTAAACATGTTAGAAAATATGAATAGATTAAATGAGTAACTGCACTGTCAAATGCCTATATGTAGTGATTCCAGCACAAATGAAAGAAACAAGAGCCACGTGTTAGACGTCTGTACACTAAATGACCCTTTTCTGTAGACTGACACTTGAATGAAGTTGATCGCAGATGATTTTTGGCATCGGACCCAGTGCAGCCACACAGCAGAACTATTCAGATGCGCAAGAACTGCTCAGGATGGTTGGCACCCAAACAGGACAGCACTGGCAAGGAAACTCCAAATGATTTACGAAGCCCCTACTGCCAGCAGTTTTACGTCCCTGGTCATTATGGAGGATTAAACCACTGGAAAGCTCAGTTCTGAAGCAAGGGAGCCAGACGTTCGGCTTCAGGGCTAGCTCACTAATGCTTGAGCTGCTGCTCACATGGCTGGAACATCATCATGAGAATGATCACAGTGCTTTAAAACTGGCCGGCAGATAAGTTTTTGTGTAGACCATTTTTGAAGTAGTAGCAGTGATGAATATCCATTAAGGTTCAAATTAACTTAAATATTTGTTTTCTTGCTGTTATAGGAAAAATACACATGTACAACTGCCCTATTAATGATTTTCCAATGTCTAATAAATGACCGATAAATAACTGTGATCGTTGGAGGCCTCTAGAGGCCGCCCCTTTCTGTTCAGTTTTGTTTTGTGGACTTTTATTATGACGGCTGAGCACACTGGTCTTATACTTGTTTACACAATGTGTTTCAGCTGACCGATGTGCTCAGTGAATGAGATGTTTTGAGTTTGATTGGTTTGTGGGGTTTTAGGTTTAGTATTTAAGTTCTTTTGTTTGGTCCACTGTCATACTGAAGTACTTTGTATGCTCTCCTTTCATTTTGAGTATTGTTTATGGCCCTCGAGCCAGTTTGCTTAGTTTAAATAAAGACCAAATAAATAAGTTTATTTATAAAGTTATTTATAAATTAACGTCTGCCTACACGCCTGCTGTCTTTCAGGAGACGTGACAGTAACTTTTAGTGTAAACTGGGTGGTCCTTGTTGTGGAGCAGCTGGTGTCTGGTTGTTGCCCCTGCAATCAGAAGGTGGGTTTGAATACCAGGACTGCTAATGGCACCACTGAGGTACACTTGAGCAAGGTACCGTCCGTACACACTGCTCCAGGGGTGCTGCGTTGCTGGCTGCTCATTGGGTTCTCTTGGGTTAAATGCAGGGAAAGAATTTCACACTGTTCACAATATGTTTTGTGTTCATGCATGTCTATAAGGGGCCACTTTAATCAGAGCTTGTGTCAGCTTTATACTCACCTATCGCACCCACATATATGGCCTATATGGCCTGGTATGGCTTGTCCCACCCTTCAGTAAAGTAAACAATAGCTTATTTAAGGCATCATCACATAAAAGCTGGGCAATGTTGTAAGTGCCACTACACTAGGCCCTCCTGTTAAAAGCATAGCAGACTGGGAGTATTGGACAGAAAGATATTAACCAAGCAGGCTAATTAAACTATTAGAAGACAACCAAAGTGTTCTCTAAAGGGTGTAGTCTTTAGTCAGGATTTTAAATAATGTTTTTATCATTGTTTTTAAATTCAAACTTTGCTGGATATTTAACAAATATTTTCACATTTAATACTGCACTCTTAAATCAAAGTGCAAAGAAGAGTTCCCAGATTGATGCCATAAAATAACCACCTTAGGAGAATATTTAAAAAAATATGTTCATTATTTTTGGACAGTATTTGCAGTGTAACCACACTCATCCAATGTGTATTGTGGCACATTCGTCCCACGACTAACATTAAAAAATTCAGCGATTTCTGCCACAGTAGCTTGTTTGTCGGTTCGAGCCACATCAGACATCTCAAAAATCATTGAGAGTTGGATGCCCAATAATATGTCACAAATTTGTGGTTTGGCCTTCCACAAACAGCAGGTGCTCATAAGCTAGGGAATCCACAAGACTTGTCATTTCAGAGATGCTGTTGTGATGAGAAAATCAGTGTTGGTTTAGGCATTTTGCAACACATTCGTGGCATTTAGCAGACGCTTTTCTCCAAAGCGACTTCCCTAATTATAGGGGGCAGTCTCCCTGGAGCAACCCGGGGTTAAGGTTCTCTCTCAGGAACCCAGTGTGGTGTGCTGAAGGTAGGATCTGAACATATGACCTCATGGTCCAGAGGCAAGTATTCTACCCACCTTGCCACCACAGTCCCAGTCCGTTATGTGGAACCATAGGAAAAATAACTATTTGAATGCTTAAAGGGTCAAATGACTTCTCTGGGATGGACATCCTCTCATATATGTTTTTTTAAAATGATTATGGATAACAGCAAAAAAGGGGTTTTCACCATTGTTGAGACAAAGAACCTTCTTAAAGTACTATAAAGAACTCTTTTTTGCTGTGTTATGTACTTGGGCTTTCTTGCAGTTTCTCATACCTTTCACTTCGGAGCTTTTGTATTTTATTTCAGACTAAAAGTATTCTTAAGAAAGCAAAATTGTGCCTTAAACAACAGTTCCTCTGCTGACAGATGCTGGATGTACTAAGAAGTTCCAGTGCAGTTCTATAGGGTTGTCAGCACTTGAGGTGTTGGATTACAAAGACCTGGCACTTTTACTCAAGTTGTTTTCTGGTAACTGCTCTTACGTTTACTTGAGTCATTATTTCTTTGAAGCAACGGCACTTTTACTGGTGGATGGTTTTGTTCTGCTCTGTCCAACTCTTGTTCGTTTTGACTGACTCATTCAAGAGTCAGGGAGGAAACTTACCTTTATAGCTCTCTGCTCAACTGTTTATCTCTAAAAAAACAGCATGCGGTATGCAGAGACATCTATTCATATGCATACTATATATATACATATGCATACATAAAACATACTATCAAGGACCTGTGGTATCTGTGTTAAAATCCATTCCCCTGAGTACATGTGCCAAGATATACTGAAGTATACAGCCCATGCTAAAATGATTAGCACTCAGAGGTTTAGGAACATTAACAAGGTCTGGACCATGAAGGACCTCTGGCTGACTGTGCTACAGTCATTTGCACATGCTAATGGACTTAATTAAACAGCACCACGGTGCATGTATGGTGTTATGTAGGTGTGGCCCAAAGCACAAACGAGCCATTTCTGCATAAGAAGCACCACAACAACCTGAGGAATAATTTCTGGAAGCATCCCAAATCATATTTATGAGATTTAACACCAACCTGGCTTAAAAACAAATCGGCCAAGTGGCCTACATGTTTTTCACAAGGCAAAAGGTGTGTGCGCATGTGTGTGTCTGTGCATGTGTGCAACCAGACACAACCAGAAGCAGCTGCAGGAGCCTCCCCTCCTCCTCCACTCCTCACCCTTCGGGCCAAATCTCTCTCCAGAGAGGACTGTGATGGAGCATCGGGGGCTGCTGACTGATCCAAGCCAGCTCCCCTGAGACCCCCACCGCCAGTTCATCTTCATGTGTCAGAGCAGGCCAGTGACTGCACTCTTGTGGTTTAGTCCGTCTGACCTGGAGTAGGCCTAAAACCCCTGCTCCTTAAAAACATTACAGGCCTGTTTCCAAAAAAGCTTAGAATTATGCTCTCAACTAAATATCATTTTCACATTGTACGAGCCTGATTAATACCAGCACTGGAATAAACACTGGCTAAGCACCATTAATATGACCATGAACTGCATTAAAGGGAAAGTCTGGTGAAAAAGAAGTATACCACAGATCACCCATAACATGTTTGCTGATCCACTACCAAATAAGATTGCATTGGAACTATGTGGATGTGTAAATCCCACCAATTAGCACTGTGCATGCACTTATCCCAAGTAGACTTGCTTGTGTGTTTTCTGACACTGTGATGTACTTTTATCTAGATGACGGCTACAGCTGTTTTAAGCAAGGCAATGCCCATGCTGATAGATAACTTTGTGCCATACATATGCAAGTCTATTTCATTACCATGCAGCTTGAGACAACTGTGTGATGACTTAGACATGCTGTTTACATGGTCAGTAGTGCATTATTATCTTCCATACTAATTCAAGTACATAAAGAATACTGAAAGTAATTTTTTTTCAAAAACTACTGGAATACAAGCTGAGGTGCGAAACGCTTTACAAAGTAAAATGCTCTAGTCTTTCGATGGAACGACAGTTCTATCGCTTAATTATGTGAAGTGTGTGTCTAAGTAAAGTGACCATGTGCCATGCATGAGCACAGCACACAGTGTGAACAGTGTGAAATTCTTCTCTCCGTTTAACACATTCACCAAGTGAGGCAGTGGGCAGCCAGCAACGCAGCGCCCAGGGAGCAGCATGTGGGGATGGTACCTTGCTCAGCGGTACCTCAGTGAACCATCTGATCACAGGACCACCAAGCCACCTATTGCCCCATTATAGATGGGAATTTTAACAGCACTTGACACGTCACAGACTCTGTCTAACATGTAATACTATAATTTTGTTTCATTTTACGACATTATAAAATGCCCAAATTGATCACTAATACAGCAGCTTGACATCAAAACTTGCACTTATGTCTAAAGGAATGAAAACAAACTGATGTGAGTTAAAAAGATCTTACATTTTTCCTCACCAAACGCATTCCTAAGGCCGCATTCCTACTGTACAGTTTGAAGCAAGTGCAGCACCAGAGTCTATGTGTGTATTTATGTGTGTGTGTGTGTGTGTGTGTGTGTGTATTTTCACAGGATCTCAGGCCTGAGGGTGACAAAGTACTCACACGCAACATGGCGGCCAGCTGCAAAGAGGCTGTTTGTTTTTTCCACACATGCTTCTCTGGACCAAGAAATCTAAATGTTCCCTCTGATTCCCCTTTTCCCCAGTGCACACTAACCCAAACACACACCATACGTACTCAACACGGCCGGGACTGAATTTAGAACATTGCACTAAGCGTTAAAAGGGATATGGTGGAACACTGGTTTTTGATACTGTAGGCCAGAGAAAATGTGTGTGTGTGTTTCTCTGTTTTGGTAATTTTTTAAGGACACAAAGGTTCTTATTAAGAAAAAAAGGGCAAAAACAGAAAATCAGTCTTTAAAAATGCTTTTAATCCAAACATATGTGTAACATTTTCGAAAACTGACAAAGCCAAACCATTTCTTTTTGCTGAAGGGATACAACTTTGTGTCTATATCTATACAGGTCATTTTTATTTTTTTATGTTTTGGAAAATGAAAATTATAAGACAGACCATTGTTTTGGACAAATAGTTTAAAATAAAGAGTAACACTTTACTGCAGGATGACATTTATAAAGCTACATAACATCTGCCTTTAATTATAAGTGACATTCATCAACATCGACATTTATAAAGTCTTAATCCATGCTAAAATGCTGTCTATTATCATTACATTTTCTTGGATAAAACATAGGAGAGTAGCCTTTGTGGGTTTTATGAATAAACCTGTAAAAATGTTAATGTAGGTTTATGTTAGCTGTCATAAAAGACTTGTAGGCATCATGTAGTCATGTAATTTTGGTCCATCCCTGTATAGATACTCATGTCCTGGCTAGTGTGTGTGTGTGTGTGTGTGTGTGTGTGTGTTTGTGATAGACAGAGAGAGAGAGCGAGAGTAGATTTACAGCTGTAAATACAGGTGTCTCCTAAGAGGCCCATGAATAAAATCTTCCATGAAAGTCTTGCATGAAAACGAAAAGGGAAAACAAAAGGTCCATGTGTTTGTTTCAGAGTACACTACCTCATGACCTTAACCCTGTACTTCGAGTTTTAAAGAAGTTAAGAAAACAAGTTTGAAAGTTTTAAAGCCTATGCAGAACATTATAAAGGATTTGATTCACAGACTCGACTTTTTTAAACCGCAGGGACTGGATTTGCGTGTGCTTTTACTTTCATAATCCTTTGACAGGCAGAAAAGTTTCAAGCTTATTTCTTCTTATGTCCATCCAGTGGTTTTGCTCCCATAACTACATCTTGAGCTCACAATGCATTGGCTGATTTATTTTAGACCTCATCTCTAGGGATGCTGTATTACATTCTACGCTGAAAGGTTACGAAGCCAATAGAGGAGATGGCAATGAAAGATAAGGATTGAAGCATTCCACATTCAATGCACTGGAAAAAATGGGCAGATGTGATGTTTGGAAGACTATTTGACTTTATTATGTTTTGCAATAGCCTTGCTTCTAAGGGGGTCTAAGCCGTAAATATGAATATCTACCTGAATTCTATATGACAGGCCATTCAGTACCTGTCCTGTTTGTTAATGTTATACTGAACAGCCTTGGGTGACACAACATGTTCAAGATTTGGGCTTCGAAAACTTCACATTTTAACCAGAAACATTGCAAACACTTGTATTTGACATCTGAAAAAGCATCAACAGATTAGGGCATTGTTTAGGTTGCTGAAAGAGCATAATACTGTGTTTTACATAGACGTAGACTCTGCCACAGTGCGTACTGAATGAAGTGAGTCCACTCCTGGGGTTCCTTCCTAAAGCATGTGAAGAGAAAGATGGATTGTGTTCCTCACCAAAGTCATTAAGCAACTTTCCCTCAGCCCCACTTAAAATGACACGGCTACCTCTTTCAATACAATCAGGGGAAAAACAAATAACTTTTCCAAAAATCTGCTTCTTACAGCAGTTGAGGATTTGGGGCCGCCTTGCAAAAGGTGAGCTTATAAATAAATGCCAAGCATTGACCTTTGACCCCTGGGAGAAATCGCATAGGGAATCGCACAGGGATTTGTTTCTGACAGGGGACGTCAAATGGTCTAGGAAAAGAACAACACAATGGCCTGGAATGAAACCTCCACTAGGTCCTGTCAGCATGTATTTTTAGATATTTTTGCAAATTTAGGTTTTTTCATCTGTATGTTGGCGTCCCACACATGCAAAAGCTGCACTTTAGGTTTTCTAAAACTCAAGTGGGTAATCTTACAATGAGGTGTAAAATAATCACAACTTACATGGAGTTATGACTTGTTTTTTTTATAATGAAGGGCAAAACTTTATTATCCATTTTTACTAGTACAGTGCTGTGAAAAAGTATTTGCCCCCTTCCTGATTTCTTATTTTTTTGCATGTTTGTCACACTTAAATGTTTCAGATTATCAAACAAATTTAAATATTAGGCAAAGATGGACCAAGTAAACACAAAATGCAGTTTTTAAGTGATGATTTTATTTAAAAGAAAAATTAAAGAAAAACACTATCCAAACCTACATGGCCCTATGTGAAAAAAGTAATTGCCCCCCTTGTAAAATCATGAAATAACTTTGGTTAATCACATTGTTTGGAAAGCTGAGTGCAATTCCACTAGCCACCCAGGCCTGATTACTGCCAGACCTGCTGAATCAAGAGATCACCAAAAGATTCCACAAAATTAAAGACATCATGCCACGGTATAAAGAAACTCAGGAACAGATGAAACAAAGTAACTGACATCTATCAGTCTGGAAAAGATTACAAAGCCATGTCTAAAGCTTTGGGACTCCAGCGAACCACAGTAAGGGCCATTATTCAGAATTGGAGAAAACATGGAACAGTGGTAAACCTTTCTGGGAGTGGCAGGCCTACAAAAAGTACCCCAAGAGCTCAGCAACGACTCATCCAGGATGTCGCAAAAGTATCTAAACAACTGCAGGCCTCACTTGCCTCAGTTCAGCTCAGTGTTTATGACTCAACCATAAGAAAGAGACTTCGCAAAAATGGCATGCATGGGAGCGTTTCAGGCGAAAACCACTGCTGATCAAAAAGAACATAAATTGATGGAACCATGAATACCATGAATGTGATTGATGGAACCATGAATACTGCTCTCTACCAAAAAATCCTGAAGGAGAATGTCTGGCCATCAGTTAGTGACCTCAACCTGAAGCACACTTGGGTTCTGCAGCAGGACAGTGATCCAAAACACACCAGCACGTCCACCTCTGAATGGCTTAACAAAAACAACCAAAATAAAGGTTTTGAGTGGCCTAGTCAAAGTCCAGACTTGAATCCAACTGAGATGCGACATGACCCTAAAAAGGTGGTTCATGCACGGAAACCCTCCAATATGGCTGAATTAAAACAATTTTCCAAAGAAGAGTGGGTCAGAATTCCTCCACAGGAAGGAAAGACTCATTTCCAGTTAAAAAAGACTCATTTCCAGTTATTGCAAACGCTTAATTGCAGTTGTTGTTATTAGGTTTAGGGGGCAATTACTTTTTCATGTAGGGCCATGTAGGTTTGGATAGTTTTTTTTCCTTAATAAATAAAATCATCACTTAGAAACTGCATTCTGTGTTTACTTGGGTTATCTTTGTCAAAAATTTAAATTAGTTTGATCATCTGAAACATTTAAATAAATCAGAAAAGGGGGCAAATAGTTTTTCACAGCACTGTATAAGATAAGATAAGATAAGACAAACCTTTATTAGTCCCACAAGTGGGAAATTTATTAAACAATAGAGCCATACGAAAAAAGTATAAAATACAGAACAGAAACGACCAAAATGAACAATAAACATGATGTATTATTGTTATGAGAAATAAGTAAAAACTAAAGAGAATAAAAATAAGACAATAAGGAAAGAAGTTCTGAAATGAGCAGAGCTGCCATAACAGGTTGCCACTTGCTGGGGGCACCGGGAGTAAATATGGCTGAAATGATAATAAACCCACTTGATGTGATTTGTAGGGATGAGCGAGTACAGCATTATCTGTATCTGTATCTGTACTCGGACTGGGCGGGGCCTAACCCAGAAGTGGGCG
>JBBPCY010000035.1:10403587-10416224 GCA_037974405.1 Brachyalestes nurse
CTGTGTGTAGTTAGTAGTTGACTGTGTTTAGTTAGAGTTAAGTGCTTGTGTTTGTTTATTGGTTCTTTGGGGTTTGTGTTTCAGTATTTAAGGGGTTTGTTCTTTCTGTGGTTGTGGGTTCACTGTTGTTTTGGAGCTGTTGTTTGGAAGAGAATCTAAGTTTGAGAAATAGCATCGGCCCTCGAGCTTGTTTTGTGTTTCTGTTAGTTCTGAAATAAACAAGAAAGTAAAGTATGGAAGCCAGTCTTTATTCCCCCGCCGACACGACAATCCATGCAAAAAAGCTGATCCTAAATTGTTCTGATTTGGTTGTGTAGACCAGGGCTATTCAACTAAAATAGTAAGTGGGCTGGATATGAAAGTCATGGTGGGTTTGGGGGCCACAGGATTTGCGTGCTGTCCAGACTGTCGTTCCCAGTGGAGTGTGTGGGGGGTGTTCTTACACGGAGGGTGTTTTTCACGGAACACCCTCTGCGTCGGCCCAAATTTACCATCGACTCTGTTTACCCAATGGCCAGTCAAGCACTGTGTCAGTGCCGCTTAAACCTAGCCATTTTAACGACATCCAGTTCTAAATGAGAACTCTGAACTCTGTTTAAGTCATTAGAGTAGATACATCACCGAGCTAAAGCTACAAAGATCTCCCCCTCGCTGTGTGTGGAACCGGATTCTCTTTCGTTACTGACAGCTCTGTGCTGCTTTTTTTAACACACCCATTTTCAGACAAATCCTGCCTCTTTCGGCTGCGATTGGTTAATCATATGGCGACTTCTGTGCTCGGATTGGCTGATTTTATACAACAGCAGATAACCAATCCTGGCCCCCTAGCGTGGGACTACGAGCCAATCATGATCCAAAACCCAAAATCCAAATATTATTATATCACTAATCACACATTGATTTACAGGCAGTCTTGTGGGCCATTAAAAATTTCAAAAGGGCTGGATCCGGACACTTCTGGACACAGACATTTTTACCTGTTGCCCTCTGGCAGACGGTATAGAGGCCTGCAGACCAGGAACCACCCGACACAGAAACAGCTTTTTTCCCCTCTTCATCTCCCTCCTAAACACTTGAACACTGCTTCACACTACAAGACTGCACTTTATATACACTCTGTCGTATTAATTCTGTAATCCTGTGTTTTCTGTATATAAGATTTAGATCGTTTATTATATTGTTTTGTTGATTTATACACTTTGTGTATGTGTATGTATAAATATGTGTAGGAGATTGGAATGTCCTCTTTGCCTCATAGTCTGTGTGAATTTTAATTAGTGGGCGGTCCCTCAGTGGTGTATATATATATGCAGGCATGAGTGGGCCACCGAAGTGTGCCTTTGTTAACCTTTTCCTTCACGGCCAGTGTTTGCTGGTGGTGTTCACCAGGGCCTGCTGGTGATTTAATGGTGTGTGGTACTGACATTGTGGCTGAGTGCTTAAGTACTGTGTCCTGGTTATAAGTGGGTGCTGGTGCTTGGGCATCATAGCCATCACTGTTTCACATGAAGACAGATTTACCTCTGTAAACCTGTCCTAGTAACTCAGTGATCATTTGGAGCAACGCCGTGCACTGTTTCTACATAACATTCATCGAGAAGTGAGGGATTTCTGGAATGAGTTGTGCTCCCCCTGTAGCCACATATGTGCTGGGCCCTTAGGTTTCTAAGGCGGCCATCATAGCTCCCTGATGCTGCTGCTGTTTTTTCTTGTTTTATTTACTTTATTGGTTTTGTTTGATTGTCTTCTGTTTGATTGTGTGTTTTATTTTGGATTTGATCTTATTTTGTTAAATTGTGTTATTGTATTTTGGTTGTATTTTGTTCATTTGAGTTGCTATATAATTTTTTATTTTCTTCTACCATTATATTGTTCATTTTCTGGTATGTTACTGAACTCATATGTGTTTTTTATGATTATTGTTGCTATTATTTTTGCTATTGTTTTACTGAGTCATTGGTATTAACTTACAGCGAATCACGTGTGTTTGTGTGGAGTGAGTGTGATCATGTGTGGTGTGTAGTGGTGGTGGTATTTTTTTTTTTTTACTTTTTCTTGCTTTAATTGTAAATGAATCCAACGGGTAGCTCAGGTTCTGTTGATTTTTAGCTTTTGTATTTGATGTAAAGAAAATAAATATTGAACAATTTCTGCGGAGATCACATCTCGGTGTGAACTTGAACCCGAGTGACCTTCAGTTCAATCTGGGTTTGTTTCCTACTCCTTTGGGTGAAATTCCCTTAGGTGGCGTAGACAGGCTATTATATAAAACTTTATTCTGTATTAATTAGAAGTTCCATCCTACCCCGCTTGCCACATAAATGTCATTGGAAGCATTTCCTAGTGCTACCTTACTAAGATTTCATGTCCTTCACAGATGTGAGATAGCAGAGTTGCAAGTCTAGTGAACCCTGAATAAATATACGAAAATGGGTTGAAACATGCTGGTTTCAGTGCGAAGCTGCTGTTGGCTGAATCTGATTCTGAGTGGAATGGTCATCAGGCCTCTAACTCACTGAGCTTTGGTGCAACCTTGCAACTTTTCCGATGTCTACCTACATCACCCCGCACCCCCACCCCCTGGTCCTAATGGGTAAACAGAGAGCCGTTTACCCCTGGATGCTCCCTTCACTCTGTGGTTTGGCGCTGGAAGCATAATTGGATAAGATGCTCCTGCCTGAGTAAATCCTATTTTTCCATTTGTCACCCAGATGTAGATTATTGTCTCAACCTGCCATTTTGTTTAGCAGGAGAACATTGACAAGAGTGACCAACATCTTAAGTGAAGAGGACTAAGCATCATGCTATCATTATTCCAAGAGGCACCCTCATGTTAAACCTGTGGCCATAATCCCAACAACACATCTTCAGCAGTTCCACATTTCTTGCACATGTTGCATACACAGGCAGAACTGAACAAGATGTCACCAAGTCTCCACTCCACTGTAAACCAACAGACCCTCCTCCATTTTCCTCCATTTTCATAAACCATCAAGGAACACTTGCCCATGATGTGCTACTCCACATGAGGAATTCACAAATAAGGAAACTGCTCCGCCCATATGTCCAGCAAACAGGTCAGCGAGGCCTTAATCACGATTTGGATGCCCTTATAAGGTCACAGAGTGTGTTGGGTTTATGCTTGTCTTCCAAAGCTCTGCACCCTTGTTCTTATTGCATTCCTCCTCTCTTCTCCTCTTTTGCCAGCTCATAATGCCTCCTCAAAGGGAGGATATATAAAGAATCAGAATCAGAACAGAAAGCAAGCGAGAGAGACAGAATATCCACATGTTGGAAGGGGCCGTCTCCGCATGCTATAATATTATTTGGATTGATCAATATTTTCAATATTTTAAAAGAACCTGTCAGATTAAATGCAATTCTAGAGAAGACTTCAAAGCAATGTCTTTTCTTTTTTTCAATTGTTTGGAAGAGATTTTGTTTTTCTTAGCACTTATCATGCTGTAGATAAAGGAAGAGCTAGGCTTAGTCGTCCCGTCAAACCCCAACGACTCAGCGTATTGAAGCCATCTCTCAATGCTAAATTGTGCTTAAAATCAAAGGGGACACAATGTTCTGCTCCCTCTTGCAAGAGGATACTTCCACAGCATGATATTAATGCTCCTAGAGACATTTGTGCATAGCTGAGCTGCTCTGCAGCAATGAAACCCAATGCAATGAAAAGTCACATTTGCAGGTTCACTATCTCCATGCTTACTCGGAGACAGAAGCCATGTTTTCTTTCCTTTTTTAGGTGGATTTTTGGGCTGAGCTTGCTTCTTACAGCCAAGGCAAGCAGGCAGGTGTTTAAGTAACCACAATAGTTTCGCAGTAAGCGCACATCACCACAACTTGATTGCTTTGATGCTTGATGCTTTTTAACTTTCTTTATCCTTTTTAAAGACTTTGGTCTACAAGAAAGGGGTTCTTTAGTAAAAGTTATGAAAAATTAATGTAAAGTAAAGGTAATGGTTATGTACAGAACCATGACAACTCAAAAGGGCCATTTAAATGCTTTGCCTGGGTAAATGATCCTTATCGGTCCGTGAGTCATTTGGCACAGAAGGACAGAATAAAAATATTTTGATTATCAAAGTCTGATCTTTTATTTTATGTTCTTTTATTTTGACGCTCGTCTTGGTCACGTGATATGGTACATCAAAAATGTAGTCCACAAGCATGCAAAAATGAACAAAAAACAAATGCACTTTGTTTTTAGTTGTATCTATACCGGTCTGGGAAAATATTGTTTTACATGAAACTGGTCCGCGGTGCAAAGAAGATAGAATAATGGAAAAATCTCTCACTGTTATGCTGCTTGCACGGACCATCAAATGGACTCAGTTCTGTTTAAATACCCACTGGGGCAGCACAGTGGTGCAGTGGGTAGTGCTGTTGTGTCACTGTGAGTGCAGTGAGTGGTGGAGCAGCTGAGGGTCCTTTCTGGGTGGAGTTTGCATGTTTTCTCCCAATGTCTCCCAAAGTTGGTTTCCACCAGGTACTCTGGTTTCCTCCCATAGTTCAAAGAAATGCATCTCAGGCAAACTGGAGGTGCTAAACTGCCCCTAGGTGTGAGTGCATTTATCTGTGTGCCTGCTCTGTAATGGCCTGGTAACCTGTCCAGGGTATTTCTCTGCCTTTTGCCCTGTGACCGCTGGGATAGACTCCAGCACATCCTTATGACCCTGGTTAGAAATTAACATTTCAGATAAAGGCCAACCTTTAATCAAACTACAACATAAAAAAGTAAAGAATTTATCACTTGAATGTCTTCCAATGAACAGATGTCTATGTTTTAGTTACATCTGACCTTGTCGCAAACCGGTCCTGTCAGGACAGAGAAAAGGAGGAAAAAGGGGGAGACTTCCATCTGAGAAATTTTATTATAAACAGCAGAACAGAAAAAAGGCTCGAGGGCCAGACACGAAAACAGAAACTAAGGAATGAGGAGGACACAGACCGGGGTAAAGTGAGGGATGACAGACCTAGTCTTTTTCTTTTCTAAATTGCTTTGAAACTACGTAACATTTCTGAATGCTCTTCTTACCTTTTTGAAGCCAACACATATGTTTACAAAGTTCAAACCTCAAAAGTCTTGCTCAGATATCAATGGTGCTTTGTAAATAGGATAAAAAGGAAGCATGCAATTTTCTGTCTCACTGCTTGCCGGGTGTGTATTTTTACTTTGTTTGAGGACCTCTGAAAACAGTTTTTGTCATGTCATGTTTACATAATATTTTAAAAAATGTCATTACATTCACTTTATTCACATATTATTGTTGCTGAGGTTTTCCAGAATATAACCATATGTGTCACCTTTTGCATAGATGTTTTTAGTTAGATGAAATACTTAATGTAAAGGAGTAGCAAACTGCCTCAAAGTGTCAGAAAGGCCTCGGACCTCAGAGGGCTAAACAGCGGTAAAACCAGGGTAAATCTCTAGAAGTGTGTTCTGCCAGGAAATTCTGGCTTCTACCAGAAAATCATGAAGTATTTATACAGTATGGAATTGTGCACACATAGCTTAATCCCAAATGACTGTTTGTTACACAGATACTATGTTTGGGTCCCAGAGCCAGTGTTTTAATTACATTACGTAGGGATTATAGAGTCATTCAAGAGAATGGAGATTTGGCCCCAGTGTAGGAAAGGGAATGTACTATTTGGTACTAGCATTGTGATCAAGGTGGAACTTTGGTGTAAAAAAAGATATTTCTTTGGCTTTAAATACTGATATGATTATGACTGAAATATCAGACTGCAAGAGCCTGAACGTTTTTGCTCTCCTTCAGTACTCCATAGTTTAAAAAATATGTATTTGATTATATTTTATGTTATTCGTGTTATAAAAGCAATGGATGGATGGATGGATGGAACTCACTTCTGGTCATGAGTTACCATGATTTAATAAGCAGTAAAAATCCATTGTAAAATCAAAGTAACATTTGGTCTTTTTCTCCATAATGGAAAACCTATTTCATATGTTTTTAAGGAACCCATGTTAAGTACTACATTAAACCATTATTAGGACAATTAGAAGCCAGAGTCCAGACGGTGTGATATGACACATTCTTTATACTGCCTCATTGATGTTAGGTTTTCTTTAAAATTGACAATCCAAGAACCCAAAAATAATCACAATATAATGAGAAATCATTATGTTTTATGGGATACTTCTGTATAGAATGTAGTAAATTTCAACCTTTTCATTGCATATGACATTCATTTTATATTCCCAGATGTGTTTTCTTTATAACCATGTTATCTAAATATATGTTCAGCATTTTGAACAGCCGCACTGACTTTCTGTGCACCACTGACTCCATTGCTTCGTTTGCTAAGAGGATTTATCAACAAATTGATCAACTATTCTCTGAATCCCTTGTTGATTTGGCTTATGTGTTGCTGTTTTTTGTTCCTTTCTGCCAGATTAAGCTCTCATGGTTTTTGGGAAGTCTTAAGCCATTTCCCGCAATCCAGCTGAAAAACAAGGAGCCTTGCCACACCATGGCATGAGAAAGTTAAATCAATGCACACGGCAGCTCAGTGATTCACATTACCTCCTTGATGTCTAATCATGATACACATGGACTTTATTTCCCTGCCGCTGACTCAGTCCTTTCCTATTGATGACTACTAGATGATCAAATTGTTTTGTGACCTTCTCTGTTGTAGGCACGTTTTTTAAGCTGACCTACTGCAGTGCAGGACTGATGTCACATCACTACAAAAACACCATTCAGCCTCATGGGTCTTTCCCAAGACGTCCACCCCGTGACAGAGGGGGCTGACTTAGTGGGCATCACTTCACCAAAATGGATCCTTGCTGATACACTCCAGTTTTGCTCTGTATACACTGTGTGATTTTGGGCTGTCCCAGATGAAAGATGACATCCTGAAATAATCATGGTGTTTTCTCTGGTCATGGCTCCTAAATGGTGGTCCTACGTCATACTGTAAGAGAGGTTCTAAGACGGCCGTTGTCACAATATTGTGTGATTGTTTTCTGACAAAGTCAGAAATTTCGGATGACCATCTCACAGATTGCCAGAGCACGTGCCATTGTGTTCTGTTAGGACACCATTAGCTGATATGCTGATAACTTGCGCCATAGCTTAGGATTCAAAAAGTGTCATCATCATACAGTATACATACCTTCGCACACACTCTTGGACAATGTACATACATGTCATACCCAAGTTTGTTAGATCCATGTCATGCATGTGGTTTGTGATGATCTTATAAGATTGCTGAAATCGCAGACTGTAGAAAGCATTAGAATGCAGTTACATCATTAATCATTCCCAACCTATGCACACAACCGGTGTTTACACAGTATTTTCCAACCTTGAAGAGCACAGGTAACTACAGATAAGCAGCAATGAAAATTCAGAACTGTAGCTAACTGTAGGTGATTTCTAACTGCTGTATGTCAATAACATTCAAGAGTAGGATAGCAAGAATGTGTCTTTGACCATAACAAGATAGTTTGTTTGCTCGCCATTTAAAACAACAACCTGAAGCAAATGAAGTAGTAAGCATACTAATCTACAAAGTACTCATGATCTGCTGACAATTGTAAAATGACCGTATATCACTTGCAAGTAAAGTGAACACACCACAGCACACAGTGTGAACAGCATTAAATTCTTCATCTGTATTTAACCCATTTAACCCATTCACCAAATGAAGCAGCGGGCAGCTAGGAACACTGCGCCTGGCTCTGGTCAAAAAAGTGAAACAGCGCCATCCCCAGCCGCGGTGAAACAGAGAATTTCAGTGAAACATGTTTCACTGCCGCCCCGTTCATTTCAGTGTAAATCTCCTCAGACCTCCGCAGCTCGTGGATTTTCCAGGTTTCAATGGACTGTAATGGTTTCACTTCGTTCCATTTTCTGTACTGAGCACTGACCTTGAGTCAGTGCTTTATTATTCGTCTACGAGTGCACAGAAGGAAGGGCATTAGCTTGTTAGCTTGACTGCTTGCTAGCGATCCCCACCACCACCCAGCCAAGCTGGGCACTGGTGAAATCCTTGGAAAAAATTCCCTGCTGGTATGACAGAGTAATTAACAGCTTCACCAAGAAGACCAGGAGGGTAGAATTAATTTAGAAGGTGAGAAAGAGGTTAGATTATGTTGTAATCATGTAGGTTAGATTAACAGTAATTGTGTACTGTTGAAATAAATATTACTATTACGTGTTTGTAAGCTATGTACAATAAAATACTTTTTATATTTTGTAGTCATTTAACACTAACTATGAGAAGATTGAGGGAAGAGCAGGAGAGAGAAGATACACCAGAATGAGGCAGCAACAGCAGAACATAGAGTAGGTACTTAGGGCAAGAAAATCAAGCTGCCCAGGATTCGGCGAGGTGCTGAGTTTGTTTCGTGGCGCACCGGGGATGAAGGGTGGTTTGTTTCACCAAAAATATTGACAAGTAGCCACCACTGATGTATGTGTATATGTATATATTATATATTTCCGACCCTGAGACTTTCTCAGGCTGCAGTAGCTGATATAAACATATCAGTGACTTTAACTGGTTCAGTGGGAAAGAAGGAAAGACAGAAGGAAAACGCTGAAAAAAATAATCTTGACAGAAATGTTATTCAGTTCACAGCAGACTAAACCTAAAATTTGAGGTTTTATGTATGTATGTATGTATGTATTTATTTATTTATTTATTATGTAGCTTCCGATTGTAATGGAATACAACAGCCAATTCAGGTCTAACACGCCTAATAACACATGTCAACAGGTCAAAATCATGAGAGATAAGTTTATGTGGGGTTTGTAGTGTTTTTCATGCTGATTTCAAACCTGTGTTTAGTTTTTCCCTAGCATGTACAGGTTTTGTGATGAAACTAGTTATATATTACATAATAGTTGGTATAATTAGTATATAATAATCATATGCTAAGCGTTTTTAAAGAAACAGTGGTTTCTGACCGACACTGATCATTATATCTATGCCACAGTGTGCGCCTATCTGACTTCACACTGAAAATATTGAAACAGTTACTTGATTGGTGCCTGCGGTTTAATAAAAACCGCATGCAGATCTATTGCAAATCTAATATTAGTCATGATTTAAAAAACATTTCTTCCCGACACACACTGTTCTGTTTTCTGCTTCTCTGTTAAAATAAAAATTTACCATTTTTATTTTTGTCCTATATGCATCAATGGGTAAATGTTAGCACCATCACTCACTAAGAACACCCATTACTACTGATGTAGGTATTAAGGAGCCTGAGAAGAGACAATTCTTCATTTGTTTCTTTTATTTAGTCATTCGAATATCATAAAGGGCTTTTCCTTCTTCATTAACCTCTCTTGGGTCTTGTGTTCTGAGAACCTCCTTTAAGCCTCCGGCAATCAGAGGCCTCTGGTCCCACTGGGCCAGTCTGTAAACTCTCTAACAGAGTCTACCATAGGCACACTCTCGTTCTCTCTCTCACAGATTATAAAGATATTTATGAATAGGTTGGAACTGGAGGAAGAATTAAGTTGGCACACAGTTAAACACAGGTCTGCCTTTGGGTTCTTATGATTCTAAAACTAGGACCATGCAGCAGCAGACCTTAAACCATGACTGCATCAACTGTTGGCTTCATCCTGGGTTCTTTAAAGTGATGTCATAGAACAGGGGTGTCAAACTCCGGTCCTGGAGATCCGGTGTACAGCACAGTTCGACGGTTCTCCTCCTCAAACACATTCACTAAACCTGACAACTGTTGAGGTGAACCAGGTGTTTCTGAGCAGGGAAATCACCAAAACCTGCTGGACCGCGACCCTCCAGGACCGGAGTTCCACACTCCTGCCATAGAAGAACCCTGTGTGGTTCCCTGTAGTCTCTTTCAGTGTATGGTTCTTTAGAGAATCATTTTTTAATGAAACAGGTGCATGTAAAGAACACTTTTAGTGTGTAAAAGGAGGCAACAGTATGCACAGCCTCTCAAAACAGTCCCTTGGTTCTTAACATGTTTTTACATGATGGCAAGACTCAGGCAACCAGTATTATTTCTTCAAATAGATTTTAAAACAACTATTCATGTTGCATCAGATGAATCTGACCAAATGCAACTCCACATTTAGAAGCTGTTAAATATGCATCAAGACCACTGAACACAAGAACAGATTAAATGTTTTTTCTATACCAACATATATTAACATGAGCAGAGGGCAGATTATTAATGTAATTAGGTCTGAAATTTGGGCCAAATTCAACTACATCTCAATAATTTTGGGCTACATTTATCATAGGTCTTGAGGCAGTAATAGCAATTTAGCAACTGAATTTGATAGAGGTATGACAACATTTAATAAAAAAAAAATTCATGTAAAAATGTTTGCATTATTCATGAGTGGCAGCTCTATGCCAGCACACTTTACCATATAACTCATTGTAGAAATGTTACATACAATTTCTGTTACAAGTGGAAATCTTGACCTGATTGATCATAGAGGAAATCTCTCATACTGTAGACTACACAGTCGTTTTGAGTTAAACGCTTACATTTTCACGTTCAGATTCGTAAAAAGGAGTGATGAGGCTAACATTGCTAACAAACCATAGAAGTCTATGGTAACCCATTTCAGTAAATACATCCTCAATGGACTCAAACCACATCCTGTTTTTCACTGAGGTGGCGCAGACTTGTGGATGCGGCTTAGAACACAATATGATTTAATCACTTTATTTTTTCAAGCACAGAAAACAAAAGGGCACAAGAACCCAAATCAAACAAACACTGTATTTCCAAAATGTAAACCAAGGACAATGCCAATAGCGAGGGTGGACCGACACCTAGGTCGGTCCAAACGAAACTTAAATACCAAAACACCCAAACCAAGACCCAATAAACAAACACAATCACTTAACTAAAACTCAAAACATCTGTTCCTAATAACTAAACAAAAGACCCAACCCTTCATAACAAAAGTCCTAACAGAAAAACACAAAAACCCCAAATCAAACTCACACCGGCCCCTGGTGGCCGCTAGGGAGACGTAACACCAATGAAACACTTGCGCATGTAATTGTGTGTGCTTGACAGTTTTCAGTGTGCCTATAAGTCATTTCATTGTAACAGGAAGGCAGAATTTTCTTTGCAGCCTGCAGGAAAGACTTTTTGAAAGACGCTTTCAGCCTCTTTTAACAATAATAATAATGCGACTGCTGATTTTAGTTTTATTCATCATTTTTGTTTTTAATCACTCGCTGAGTGATTTTTTCTCCTGCCGGTTACAATGAAATTACTTCCAGACGCACTGAAAATTGATTTGCGCATGCAACACATATACACAAGCACATGCGCACTCAGTTAGGTTAGCTTTTAAGTGAATGAAGGTAACACACCCCTGTTTGAGAGCCGTTTTGTTTAGCATATGTTTTTGTTTATTTGTTCATATCCTGTGTCTTTTAGAGTAACACTACAATGTCTGTTATAAATAAAACGTTCTACATATGTAATCATGTTTTTACATTTTATCTTTTCACACTACACATACTAAAATATGGTACAATGGAAATTATAAGGTTTAGTGTAATTGGGAAAAAAGAATTAAGCTCTGGACATGCCAGAACACCTTTTAATTGTTTTTAATCATACAAACTGAACTTTCAGTAACCTTTATGTCACTGTCATTCCCTTGCCTTAGAGCACATAAAACCTACAATTAACACACTTCACTTTACAGTGCATAGATATTCTATATTACATGGCATGCTGTTTACAATAATACTGTTTGTGGGCAGGGGAGCACTGGCAGTCTGTGCGTTCTGAAAAGGTCCAGAACAGCCGTCTGGATATATATACATATTATGCCAGTATGACCATCACTTGTAGCGTGCAAGTGTGTTCAATGTTTTTTGCCCTAAACGGCTCTTCATATTACTCCTCCCCTTACCCATACACAGACACACACACACTCAGCAACTACGCTAATTAGCTTTATAAATATCTACTTGCTTTTTTGAATGCGTTGCTGCCAGGTGTAATGTACACTTTAGTCCACTGGAGGGCAGAAAAACGCTACAGGTCACTTGATGGTATTGGAATCTTCTCACTTTAATGAAGTTTACGTGATCTCGGTTTATCAGTTTATTGTGCTTGAAAGTTTATGAACCTTGTAGAATTTTCTATATTTATTTCTATAAGAATTTTCTATATTTACATTTATATTTATAAATAACATAAGACATAATCATGGAATCAGCTGGTGATCTGGTGGTTAGGGAGTTGTCAGAAGGCCATGGGTTTGAATCTCAGGAATGCCGGTGGCACCACTGAGGTACACTTGAGCAAGATACCGTCCCCACACACTGCTTCCCGGGCATTACATTGTTAGCCGCACGCTGCTTGTGTGGCTATAAGGGGCCACTTTAGATTAAATGTAGATACAGAGAACCCCAATGAAACAAATAAGACGAAACCATTACACTTGGCCATATATTTATCAAGAAAACAATGCAATATTACATATCTGTGAGATATGCAGGAATTGGCCTTTGTGGTACGACAAATGCGCACCAGTTTTCAGTCTTCACTACGCAAATGCGTACCTAATTTGAGTAACTTCATACTGGATCTCTAAGTACCACCACTCAGGAAAGGAAAACCTTAAAA
>JBBPCY010000035.1:10419241-10429769 GCA_037974405.1 Brachyalestes nurse
ATGTGTGGAGATACTCTAGACACACAAACAGCACGGAGACCTGCACAATCTGCAAGTCGGTGTTAAAGTACAGTGACAGTACGGCGTTCTGCAAGGCCATCTGACACGGCATCGCTAGCTAGCATGCTAAGGCTAGCTAACATGGCTAACGCTAACACTGCAGGGAGTCATCCTGCTGCGGCTTAAACTGTTCCCTCTCAGATGGACACTTAAATTTACTAGAAAATTCAAGGTATCAGCCTTTGTTTTGTTTTGTTTATTTGTGGTGTTAATGCCCTAATATATATATTATGTGTGTATACATATATTATATATATTATATATTGTACATCTTATGTATGTACTTATATTGCTTTACATTTTTTGCGTATTTTGAATATGAGTTGTATATGTCCATATTTTCATATTTAAATTAATTGCACTTTTTTCTACTATGCTGTACCTGTACAATGACAATAAAGTTAAATCTGAATCTGAATATGATGTGATGTCAGAGTTCTAGTTTGCTTTCAGTGCATGAGTGAGTTTATCAGGCTGGCTAGATATGTTTCAGTGGTTACCTTGCAGTTGTTACAGCTCACACAAAACCTGACTATGTACTAATAGCACATATTTGTTGGTATCAGAACTGTTGTGGAGAAAACAAATGATTTGTTAATTTAATTAAATATACATTCAAATTAATAACAATGAAATTTGCGATTGCCTCTGCTTTTTCACTGTTGAAATGGTGAATTGCATCACTTACTGGAATTAAGGACACACCAGTGCTGCCTACTCAAGCCACAGAGGAACCGCAATATTAAGCATTTGCACTTTTGCAGCCACAGCTCAGTCTGAGCTTTATAACACTATTTTCACTGCCTCCTCTCTCTCACACTCACACAGTCTCAGGCTAGGGCAGTCATAAATCGGGAGGTGATGATGGGAAGTGTCAGGCATATCTGCTATGGTTCTGCCCACCTCCACAGACCCTGGGAGAGGGCATGGCCTGCCAGTCTCTCTGAGCCCTTCATAATTCCTCATTGCCACTGACAAAAAGCAAATACCCCCATCTGAGAAAAAGACATTATAGGAATATCCTTCATTTTCTTTGTTTTTTTCTGTTCCACAAGAGTTTCATGGAACCAGCATAAGTTATTATGTGCTTAGTGATAGCAAAGTCATACAAAGTTTCATGGCTTCCAAGATGAATGATTACAGAGTTGTTTCTTTCATCTTGATGTTATCTTTATAAATTTACTGCTGTTGGGTTAGGCAGCACAAGTGAATTGTTGAGATATAAAAAAATGGAGTGGTTATAGTGTTTTGATGTTCATTGTAGATGTCACACTTTGCCTCATTTTGCCTATCTCTGATTTTGTTTATCTGTGGACCATGTGGCCTTGTTTTGGTTAAACTTTTGTCCAGTTGTCAAGATGCTGCCACCACTGCCATTTTTCCTCTTGTACTCTAGACAGCATTTCTGTGCCGGCTTCCCCCCTGTGCTCCAGAAAGCATGTCTACTCTGGCTTCCCAGTCTCCTACTGTCCAGTTAGCTTGCCTCCTGCTCCTGTGTCACTGGCCTTCCAGTCTCCGGCTCCTGTGTCACTGGCCTTCTAGTCTCCTGCTCCCATGTCCCTGGCCTCCCAGTCTCCTGCTCCCGTGTCACTGGCCTTCCAGTCTACTGCTCCCGTGTCACTGGCCTCCCAGTCCACTGCTCCCGTGTCACTGGCCTCCCAGTCTCCTGCTCCCGTGTCACTGGCCTTCCAGTTTCCTGCTCCCGTGTCACTGGCCTTTCAGTCTCCTGCTCTCATGTCCCTGGCCTTCCAGTCTCCTGCTCCTGTGTTGCTGGCCTACCAGTCTAGTGAAGGCTACCCAACATGAGGCTACCACCTCAAATTAAGTTCTAAACCTTCACCTTCAAATTATTAATCTGCAGTACTTGTACTCATACTGAATTACATTTCCAAATACAAATGGCATAAAATCGTTTTAATCTTTTTAATCTGTTGTGATATAGATTGCAAAGTACTTGTGACAAATCACCAAGGCCAGGAAAGTTCCCTTTCTTGTCTCAGCTGTCACCATGAAGATTTTTTTCTTAAGCACCAAATAAAATTCCGTGTAATATCACACTACTCATCATTATGCCAATATGTTTAAAAAACAGTACATCCTGTTATTAACAATGCCACACTCACTAGGGATATTAGCCAAAGTGCAATGCATTGCTGAATGGTAAACCTGTACAATGCAAAGATGATGACAATATACCATGACAATTCCAAGCAGTGCATAGGTTATGATATGAAAACGCGCAAAGTGTTTGCATGCCAAATGTAGTGGGTCGGGGTCAATACAGATTATACTCATTCCATCAAAAATGCCTGGATTGACAGGCATCCCAGTTCTTCAGACTGGATCAGGACATCATTATTTCAAACACATGAATGATTGTGGTTGGGTTGTGCTGCATTCATCATTCCAAACATTTTGGTATTTGTCCTTCCTTTTGATGTGCCATTTTTAAGAAATAGTAGTAAAAAAGCACTTATTTGGCTTTAAGATTAATGTTTGATTTCACCTACCCAGTTCAGTTTCCCAACTCCATTGGAGTGTAACAGTCATCTTCACGATATTCACCCTATCATCTAATGGCTGTAATGCTACGATGATTTTGAGAAATGTCTGGCAAAGACAAAAGCAGGAGACAACCACAGCTGATTGAAACTAATAATGCTTGATGCACATAAGTACACAAAAACAGCTAATCGTCCTTGCATTAGCTAAAACCTAGAGAGGGATGCCATGCAATGCAAGATAGAATGTACTCGAAGCAGATGATGACTCGAAAAAGGGATGGCTAGATTACATGAAAAATAGAATGACATGAACCTTGGGATGAAAATGAGCGCAAATCATAATTATGAACATTATCAGTGACTGGGTTCTTGGAAAGTGGATACCATGCACCATTTCCATGGCCCCTTGCGAAGGAGCTCATGTTTTATTCTTTTTAGGGCAAGCTTGCAGATTTTGAATGTTGGGGTTAATAAAAGTAATGGGAGCAGAGATTTTTTTTTAAAGGCTCTATGCTTTCAGCCTTCACCGATCTGGCTTTCATTACTGGCTCCTCTTTATGGCCTGTTATCAAGAGGAATTTATAGCATCTCTGGATGATAATAATTAATGACCAAAATGATGACATGGGTTAAAAATGAGCATTTCTCCTCTTATAAAGACATGGAATAACTCAAATTTCAAGCAACGCCATTATCTTCGCATTTGGTTTTCACACTCCAGACTAAGCATTAACAATAAAGGAAGAATCTAGGTTTTTCCATAAAGACTGTAAGGGTCATTCTAGTTTGCTGAACTGATGGAGATACTACACTAAATTTTACAAAAGCCTAAAAAGTCAAAGACTATTATTGTGTTATAAAACTCTACACAGAAATAATGCACTACAGTGAGTCAGTCATTCTCCAGTCAGTTCAGTATCTAGCAAAAGCTAAGTAGTGACCAGCAAATGTATTAATGAGAAAAAGCAGCTGAAAACAGGATTTTTAAATCACATGTAATGTGTAAAAAAAGTTTTTTTTTATTCTAAGGACTAAAGGGAGGTTGTGTTAAAATAATTTCTTACTGTTTTTTATATATGCAATTGGACAAACATCTGGAACAACAGGGCAATGTTATGGAAGCACTTTAAGCATTTTGAACTATGGAGATAAGTGTCAAAACACCGTAACGAGAAAATGCAATGCATTTTGTTCTTTATTTTACTGATTTATTCATTTATTTATTGCAAACTCACTGGTTAGCATCAAAATGTAAAGTCAGTTTTTACGATTACTGGCACGCCATGCGTCTTGCTGAGGACAGCTAAGGAGAATGGAATGCAAGTTGAATCTTTACATGTTGAAAATTCAAAGGTGTCTGTTATCTAGAGCATCTTTGGAAGATAAGGGCTGATATATGGCTAACACTGGGGTCATTGACCTTTTATTAAGGATTGTTTGTGCGTTGAAGAGTGGAACACTGAGAAGAATAATTGAGTACAAGAATAATCGTAGCATCTGTTTCTGTATCAGTTACGAATTCAAACGCCTGAACATCATTTCATTTACTGGCAAATAAGAGCAGCATTCTTTTGCCATTTTATACTCTATTCATTCTAGCATTTACTGAAAAGAGAGACTGTTTATGTTTCTTGTTGCTAACTCTGTGTGTGTGTCTGTGTGCATCCATTCTCTTCCCTTTACACATATTCAGTTTTGTTTATGTGATTCATTTACTGGTGGTGATCTGGTCTCTGGCTGTCCTTGTTTAAAAGAGTGCTCTGAAACAGCTGCTGAAGCTCACATCTGAGACGCTTTCAGCTCTAGCACGGCGTCACCTCTGTCTGTGATCACAACTGGAGCCAATTTCAGAGTCTGAGACCGTGAATAATTCACACACACACACACACACACACACACACACACACACTCTCAATTCATGTGTGTCGACAGCAGTGTTGGGCAAGTTACTTAAAAAAAGTAATTAAACTACTGATTACTGATTACTCCCTATAAAAGTAATTAGTTACATTACTAGTTACTTCCCGACCCTCTAAAGAAACTCTTAAATCAGCTCAAACACACTCTTAAGTCAACTCAAACACACTCTTTAGTCAACTCAAACACACTTTATTATTAAGTGTTACAAACCTATGACAACTCACATAATGTTTGTGCCTTTAACCGAGATAAATTTAAAGTAAAGGCTATATTTCCAGCTAGTGAACGCTAACTTCTGACTCTCCATGCTGTGTTTATTTTCGTTTGAGTTGCTGTCGCACGCAGGTCTCCTGTAAATGACGTACGCGTGCGCCCGTCAGACAGACATCTGCCCGCCACTGACAGTTTACTGTGAACTTGATTTTATTAGTAACACAACGTTACTTGAATTGTAACAGTAATCTAATTACCAATTTTAAAATTATAACGTGTTAGATTACTGTGTTACTAAAAAAATAATCAAATTACTGCCCAACACTGAATATTAATTACTATTTTCTATTAATACAAGATGTTTAACTTGTTTTTTTTTGTCATCTATACATGTTTACTGGTTAATACACTGCTGTTTATTTAAAATCATCGAAAACAAACCAAGCCTCATGCTTTAGAATTTTTTGTAACTTAACTATCGCTGTACCGAACCGTACCAAACAGTGACCCCAAAACCGAAGTACGTACTGAACATCTGTGTATCGTTACACCCCTAGTTTTAGTGTATTTTTATATGAACTATAGGTCTAAGTTTCCTTTCATATCACAGTGGCATTATAGTGGCATTTTTTCTCACCAAGTTGTTCCAACTCATTTTAAATGAAAAGGTCTTCGGTTAATTCTTCATGTTCATCTGTGATTAATCTGAAGCAAATAATGGAAAAGATAGCTTAGCTGTGTCACCCACACTGTCATAAAATTTTAAACATTGACTAGCTTATTTTCCTTTTGGTTTTTTAAAGGTTAATTTTCAGCCCAGACCTACAATTGAAATACCATTACTATGATACCTAATAATGGTATGGAACAGAACAAAAAACTGCAGAGATGTGAAGTCAATTTCATTTAAAGTCAAATTAAATTTTATTGTCATCTCAAGTCTATTCATGCATACAGTGAGATGAGACGGCATGGCATACACATAGAATACACATACAAAATTAGCTATAATTAGCTATAATAGCTATAATTAGCTATAATAATAAATTCTAAACTAAAGTAAAAATGCATAATTTAGTACAGGGACTTTCAATTTAGTACAAGGTAATTTAGTACAAGATTTAGTTCATTAAAAATCATAGTCCTTCTTGGAAGTGTTAGGAGGCCCTAGGGCTTTTTGTAATTAAGGTAATCAGTTTCAGAACTCAGAAGAGACTTTGTTCCTATCTCCTAAAGACAATAATGAGTCAGTTATCAAAACTAGCATGGTTGAATTTATCACCTTGCCTTGACCATTGTGTCCACACTGAATCAGTGCCAGCTCAAACAGTTGGCAGGTCCTTAACAAGGAATTTCCCTGTCTATGAGAACGTCACAGCATTGACCATGAGCTAGTGGAGTGTACTCTGAGGAACAAATATATTTCTCAGCCACATTTATTAAATACATAGCAGAAAGGAAGCACTAAAATAATGATGTAGACTGACGAGTTGCACATTCAACTCCCATTTATAACCCACCTTAACTGTTACTCTTTTTTTTTAAATACTCTTTCCAATATGTGATCATTCCATGATGATTTTAAAAAGAGAAATGCTCCCAAATTGCTTTGGAGTAAGATTTCCATCAGCCGAAACTAAAACATATTTGTCCAGAGATGAAACATAATTTAGAATGATACTAATTTATATCATGTTCAGTTACATTTTTCTAGAGTCAGGAGCAAACATACATTGTTAGAAAATGATATACAGTGAATAGTTCTGAAATCAAAATGAGAACAAGGGGTTCTAGGTAGAACCAATTTGTAAAATTGCACAAATTTGTATTTACCCCAGGAGTGGCTGATTTGACATGATTTTAGACCCCATTGCCAGTTTGTTCAAAGAGCTTTTACAGGACAAAGTGAATGAGAAGGAACATTTGAAGTCAGTCAAGTCATGTGTGACCATAGCAGCAGAAACAATATGTTCCTGACTTTCAATATAAGTTAATGACAGGATTTTATTTTGGACCATTTCTACTGGTCCATTTTTGGCACAGTGTTAAACAGACTAGTTGTCAAATTATGCAAAAAATGACAAAAGGTTTGGCTCCGACAGGGATAATATTCTCGGCAAGGATGAGAACGAATTTTATGTTTGACTATTAATTATGTAAGACGTAAAACTTTTAACAAGCAAAAAATTGACTCAAAAGGTGTACTTTGTAAACTTGTATTTAACTATATTTAAGTCATTTAATTATGTTATATTTGCTACTGTCTATACAAATATTCCCTTAACAGCATCACTATAGAACCAGGTAGAACTAGGCAAATTTCAAAACTAAGTCAGTCACTTGACTCCCGAGAATGTTTTGTTTTGGAAGTCTTGAAAAGAACGCCTACACAATATCACAAATATCTATGATGGTGTCAACAGAATACCCTATGTGAATACATTTACAATGTCCATCTGTCTTAAAGGAGCCTCAGTTATAGCAATGGATGTTTATCTTTTACTTGGAATTGAGTATCATGTTTATTCAACAGGCTTTTAAAAGGCTTCCTCTGCTCTCTTTAGTTGTCTCTTGAGCTTTAGTTCACAATGGCTGTTTATTGTCTGTCAGAGAAAAGCACAGCAGGCTTCTCATCTAGATTATCTTAAGGTCATCTGTCAAATAGTCTTGGCCCTGTTTGTTCTTTAGTGATGTTTAGTCCTTAGACTGGTTTTCTGGGTTCAAAGCGTCATGTAAAGGTTCAGAGGGGAAGGAAGGAGATGTCATCATCATCATCATCACCATTATCATTATCATTATTTTTATTTAGAGCTTCTCCTCCACTCAAGGATTCTGTTCCTAATGTGTTGGATACTGCGTGTATTGCAGAATTAGAATCAGAAAATTGTGTTACTCCTGGACAAAATTGCTTATGTTAGGACTGCCCAGACACACAGACATGCAGATATAAGAATATAAAATATAAATTAAATAAATGCAATAAAAAACTGCAGTAAAAACAACATGAAATACATTGTTACATAAATAAATGTTGGAGTATAAATACAATAGATAAATAACTTACAGTTAAGTTAATAAAAGTAAAAAAATGTAAAGTTAAAGTAAATTACTAGTAACACAAATGGTGGTTATGAGTATATTACTACATATAATTGAGACATTCCACATGGTAACATGTAACAAAATGAAATGATTCAGCACTCAGTAAGAAAACTGCACATGGTAAGATTATTGCACATAATAATAAGATATTGCACATAATGATAATGTTTTAGCACTCAATAAGAAGATGGCATGAAATTGCGCATGGTAGACTATAGCACATAGTAGTAAGATAACAGTGCAAGTAATGATAATGATTTAAACCCGGTGAGAAATTGCACAACAAAGTAGCATCAGGTCATTGCACATTGATTATTGTGTGGATATGTGATGGGGGAGGCGTTATAGAGTGATGGGTGTGTGTGTGTGACGGGGGAGGAGTTATAGAGTCTGATGGGTGGGTGTGTGACAGGGGAGGAGTTATAGAGTCTGATGGGTGGTGTGTGTGTGACGGGGGAGGAGTTATGGAGTCTGATAGGTGGTGTCTGTGTGACAGGGGAGGAGTTATAGAGTCTGATGGGTGGTGTGTGTGTGACAGGGGAGGAGTTATAGAGTCTGATGGGTGGGTGTTAGCTTACATCACACTTTCAGTAAAGGGAAAACTTTACCTTTGCTGTATAAATTAATGTCCAGTAATCAAGGACACCTTCTGACTTGCAGAAATAATGAACAATCCAAGAGTGTCCTGAGTAGACCGAACACTCAATAAGATCCTCTGCAGAAATCAGGGCGCTAGAACAAACCATGTCACATTTCTGTGATGTTTTGCAAAGCCAGAAAAAAAGGGAGGATTTACTTCACACACTGCTTGTTCTCTCATGTGTGCCAAAGCCTGTTAGCTGGATCTTTTTGATCTGAGGTTGACCCCAATGTGGGTTTAGCCAGATCCCATGACAATGCAATTAAACATGTGACTCCCACGACCTCCTGAAGTGTCCACTTTGATGCTCTGGGAGGCAATTAGAACCTATTCACTGTAAAAGTTCAAAATGCTTACTGGGTAAAAAACACCATTATTATGTGCATTATTATCTCATTATTATGTGCAACAGTCAATCATGTGCAGTTTTCTTATTGGGTGCTAAATCATTTCATTATGTGCAATATCTTATTATTATGTGCAATAATCATCTGAAATATCACTACTTATGTCAATATTACTGATCTACTACTAATTTCTATTACACCAATAACAGACTCAGTATAGAAAACAACACCAAATCACTATTTCTGTTATAAGTAAACTATTTAACAGTACGTTAATTATCTATAGTATTTAAACCCCAGCATTTGTGTATATAGTTCAGTGTATTTCATATTTAATTTAAGACTTTATTCGTTATACTGTTCTTGTCCCTGTGCCTCTGTGCAGTCGTAACATGAGCAACTTTCACGGGGATCAATAAAACTTCCTGATTCTGAAAACATGGTGATGCTGTAGACATTTCTATGCATGGAGAGGATGGAAAAGAAGATGACCCTGACCACGGATTTCATTTTTCAAAGGCAGAATGGAAACACACACTTGCTCAAAAAGTGTTATAAAGAACTATTACGGTTTGAGGACCTCCCTCCTTGTACAGAATGGATATGGGACCACTTAGGACTCAAGTTATTCCTTGATAGTACTTTTAAAAAATCCACACTACTAGTGAAAAGTTTTGGCACACACTGAGATCTTCTACATTTGCATGTTACTCACTGTTTTTTGCCAACAAACTACAGTTTACAGTTTGTTTACATAATCTGACTTCCTTTATAACCAGAAAATGTCATATTTACTCATCACCACTGACCTACAAAAAGCCTCCTAATATAATCATAATTATAATATGGATCTCCAGACAAGTGTTAGATATTTAATAAGCTATTACGTGCTGAACCAGTGAACGGGTGCATTTAAAGTTAAAGGACAGACTAGAATTTGACTCTGCATCACCAACAACCAGTTAATCGGATTATTATAGTTATTATAGTCTTTATAGTTGCTCCCTCAACAACTTTCCAAGAATAAAAATCTGCAGTTTTTGAAATACATTGAGAAGTTGTGTGCAGAAACTTTTGATTGGTAGTGCAGAAACACTCGGGAGATCTCAGAATGTAACATCTTAAATGAGATACTGAAGAAAAGCTGGGCTGAAATATGTGGTCCTGCCACTCAACTGCCTCATCATCCTGCTGCTCTTCTCTCTGATACTGCGTCTATATTAGTCATGCCACCCTGCTGACAAAGATAAGGCATATTACTGTTTATAAGACGACAGACTCGCAATATATTAAACACTTCTGTGACATTTCATTCAACTGAATAAATCAGGCTTTTTGTATTCCAGGTATTTACTTTCAAAACTCTAAATTATGTTCACTTTCTTCTACACATTCATATTTTGCCATTAACTCCCATGTTTAGTTCACGTTTAGTAACACCCATTGTTAGTAAAATTACAACCCAGGTTAAGTTCGGGCACTTAATTTTTCTTTGTTAATCACCTAAATATTACTTAAAAAAAAACACATACACTATTTGGGCAAAAGTATTGGGACACACCTGCTTTTCAAGGTTTATGCTAGGCCCCTTACTTCCAGTGAAGTTCAATCTTAAGACTTCAGCAGACCAAGACATTCTGGTCAACACCATGCTTCAAACTTTTCTGGACCCAGTTTGAGGAAGAACCTTTTCTATTCCAGCAGGACTGTGTCCCAGAGCACAAAGCAGCTCCATAAAGACG
>JBBPCY010000035.1:10429869-10440050 GCA_037974405.1 Brachyalestes nurse
TGTGAACTTGATTTTATTAGTAACGCAGCGGTAACGCAACGTTACTTGAATTGTAATGGTAATCTAATTACCAATTTTAAAATTAGATTACTGCGTTACTAAAAACATAATCAAATGAATCAAGTTACTGCCCAACACTGGTCGACAGAAATAAAATCAATTCCATCACCATTACTGTTGTAAACAGTAAGCCATCTGAAACTTTGTTAATGTAATAGATTATGTGGAAATGTGTAAGGAAATTCATTGCCCCACTTATTTCAATATATCTGTAAAATATTACACATACACCAAAACCTAACTCTAACTAAAAAGATCTTTGGGCTCTTTCATTATTTTTCACATGCATTTTTATAGTCAAATTATTTTTGTTTTACCTCATAATAATATACAGGGTGTGGCAAAAATAAATCAAATATATTTTACACTATAATGCCAAATACCTGAACTGTATGTATAAAAAATAAGCTACAGAATACAGCAGCCATGCCATGTATCAAAATAATCTACTGTATTTTTACATTTCAGACCATTCCGAAATGACCGGTCAACATATCAAATATTCTTACTGGCCTGTTACATTCCAGATATTCACTTTTCCCGCTGATCCCCCAAATGAAAATTAGTTATAAAGAAAACAGTTTAATGTTTAACTAACAATTTGTTAATGAATTGTAGCCACTCGTTTCTAAATAATGAATTAAATATTGATTGTTAAAATATAAATGTAACAATAAATGATGCATCAGGCACTCATTCATGCAACAGTATGCACATGCATATCCTGCAGATACATCAGTTAGGGCATAATTCTTTAGTAGTTAATTATTTGCCTATTAGGAAGTTCACCACCTCAGCTCTCTGACCTCTTCTCCTGTTTGTCTGCCTTTCTCTCACTCAGTCTCTCTTCACAAGGCCTTTCCATGCTCCTGTTTCGGTCACCAATCTCATTCCCACTTGCAAAATTGGGAAAACAACTTGCATTTTCACACAATCTTGTTCTATCACACAGACTAGGAACAATTCTCACAAAACACAACAGCCCGCATTACACATTCTTAGATTTGGCAAGAAACTACAAACAACGCCACTGGTGGACACGTTGACAGCCTGCTGTGTAATGACACTGCAGCTCATTGTTGTTAATAACAATAAGGCACAAAACAAATGTTTATTTAACAAGTTAAACCATCTTGTGTAAAGTAATATTGCACTGTGTTGATTTTGTATTTTTTGTGCACAATGGATGAAAACGTAACCCAGGCTGAAAGTAGTAAACTAATGTTGACTACATGTTGAGGGCTGTCACTTGGGTCCATTTTACAAAATTTTGTAAAATGGTAAAAGATATAATTTTAAAAAGATCTAAATCCAGCACCAAAATCTAATTAATATTAATGAATGTGTCTCATATGAATGCACTACAGTAAGAAGGCAGTGTGATGTTCTGGGCAATGTTCTGCTGGGAAAATGTGGGAAAATGTGGGTCCTGGCATTCATGGGGAAGTTAGTTTGACACATACTACCTGTCTAAACATTGCAACAGACCATTTCCAGTGCCAGGACATCACGTTTTTCAGCCGTAGGTGGATCTTGCCATCCCCAGCTTCAGTCTGGTCACAAACTTTCGCAGGATGTGGATAGGGAGTAACTCGCCTGCTGAAGCTTGTTGAGTCATGTCTCTTCTCCTTGGAGAACTTGGTAAAGTAATTCTGCATAGCAAATCCAGCACCTATTGGCAACAGCATTGGTCATGGCCAAACTGACAGTATTCTTGCTGGGGTGCACTATGTAGGTCAGTCAAATTTAGATGGGGGACTGAAGTTTTGCCACCCTTTTTAGGGTGCCGCCCCAGATGACTGCCAAGTTCACCTATATGTACAGTATGTGCTGGCTTATTCTGGAATGCCAATGGCCTATTTCAGCAGGATAACGCCCTGTCACACTGTTAAGGAACATGACAGAGCATTCAAGATGCTGACATGACCTCTAAATTCCCCAGATATCAATCTAATTGAGCACATGTGGGATCTGCTGGAAAAACTAGTCTGAAACAACCTTGCAACTTATAGGAGACAGAGGATCTGCTGCTAACGTCTTCGTACCAGATACAACAGCATACCTTCAGAGGTCTTGTGGAGTCCATACCTCAATGGATTAGAGCAGTTTTGGCAGCACAAAGAGAATTTACACAATATTTTCTCCAAGCATAACAATAGTTGATTTGAAGAAGCTAGTAGCCTTTTGGAGTCACCAAGTCTCCAAACGTTTTCTGACTTCATGTCCAAGCCAACTAATCATTTAGAAGGCATGCCAGAAGAAAGAATTCTCTTTCATCTAATCACAAACATAAGCACCTGGAGCCCTCTAGACGCTACTGAAAATTTGACTGAGCTTTTTGGCAATAAACAAAGTGGGTTTGGCGTAAAAAAGCAATACGGTTATAGAAAAGAATCTCATCCCCAGGGTTAAGTATGATGAAGGATCACTGATGTTTTTGGTTGTTTTTCCAAGGCCCTGGGTAATTTTTAGGATGCATGGCACATTGGTCTCTGCAAAAAAAACACTAAAACTGAGATGTGTTTGGATCTTCCAAAGATATGTCCAAATGCAAACAAAAAGTGACAGCTGAATTAGACTTTTAACATGGCCATTCAACTATTCAAAGGTTAGATTTTTCCTGAGCTAATTAAACCTTGCCATGAGTATCAATAAATATGGACTTTAAATGAAATATGAAGCTTTTTCTAAATGCAGTCACACATACACACACACTCTTGCTTTGTCTCTTCTCCAGTTGGGTATCCTCCAGTCTCTTTTGCAGCATAGTTTAATGGCTATAGCCAGCAAATGGCAAAACGTGCCAAAACTTTCACTCACCCCAGTAACCTCAGAGCGTATTCATAATTCTGCACTTGACTGATAACAAACGGTTGAACTCAGTGCAGCCGCTGATTGTAATTCTGTTATCAGTGTGTCGCTTGAACAGCCCTATCCCACTTTTCAATGGAGCATGTGTTCTTTATCTGTTATCAGATTAATTTAATCAATTGGTCAGAAAGGTTTATTTATTTGAATATGTGTGTTGGCGTTAATCTGCTTTTTTTTTTTTTCTTCATAATTTATTTTGAGTAAGCAAAGAACCAACAATCTTCCAACAAATGTATTCAAATAATAGAGATGATTAAAATAAGTTGAAATTACAGATAGCATGAGTCAAACATGGCCAGTAAAGCTCCAAAAACTCACAATGGCCCTGACTGTGGCCATTTAAGTATATCTCAAACCATTAAAAATCAGTCTTGTGATCTCCTAAAATAAAAACTATTTAAATGTTTTATTACCAAGTGATAAAATTACATAATGATTAGAGGAACGGTTAGAAAAAACAGTCCCTTTCAGGAGACAGGAGGGGTTAAAAGAATACTGCCGCACTTTTCAGCTTCTTGTCTGTCTGCTGCAACTGTGCTGTATGGCTGAATCATGACTGACAATAATTTTGATACCCCTGTTATCCCTTGGTTCCATCAACTCAAAATATGCAGTAGAAGCCAGTAGGCAGCTGCTAGATATTTCTCCTCTTCTCCTAAGTACAGGAAAACACATTTGAATGGTGGTCTGTGGTTATTGATTTTATGTTACTGATGCAGCACACAGGTTGAAAACATTTCTTTATCATCTTCCAGTAAATGCAAAGTTTCTCCACAATAGGTCTGTAATGTGTAGATATGGATTTGAGCCATTTCCTATGATGTGTGTAGGACACATCTGTGTGGTCACTTTGCACTGCCTTAACTATGTTAATTTCCAACCCGGTGAAGCTGTTATGAGACCCATGGACCTCATAAAGCACTACATTGGTATATTCTACTGGGCAGAAAGACAACACACCCACACTGCCTTTTTTTGCTTTTTAAATTCACAACTGGATGGTATTACAATATCATATGCAATATGATAAAGTTTGCAACTCATAAATAGCATTTCTGTGATGAGACCCTCCCTCTCCCCTCCCTCTCCCTCATCACTCAGCATTATGCTAGTCAGCGCTGGCTGACATAATGATCTGTCCAACAATGTTGGTGGCAGTTTGAAAAGATGCAAGGGCCCTATAAGTGGCTCAGTGGAAGTACATGCTAGCTTTTCTCAGGTAGCACTGTGAGTAGAATATCTGGCCCTTTCCATTAATAGACTTGGGGAGCTGATAAATTATGCTGCGGCATTATGAAGCAGGGCTACTATAAGTGCTTGTAAACCTTCAAAGCACACTACTGGGTATGTTTTTAGCTAAAAATAGACAATGTAGATGCAAGGCTATATAATAACCTGGTATAACAGGTATCTGGAGTTTGCCTGTAAGGTTTTCAGCACATTTAGCGAATGGGTAGCAGGTGTCAGCAGTGTGAAATGTGAAATGTAGTTCATGCATACATGCACACCCAAATGAGACGATAGCTATTCATCTCTGTCAGGCAGCAAGGCTAATGAAAAGCACTATATTCTCTTAATCACACTCATATATAACACACCAGGGGTTGAAGACTGATCTCTGGTATTCAACCTTTGTGTTGCTGAGGGATATATGAGGGATTATACAGAGATTCCTTACTGCCCTTTATGAATTTAACCGATCCTACTTACCTAATTCTGCTGAGCACCGTCAAGTGTATGTGTGAGTTGCTCTTCTCTTTTTTGCTCATTGCCAGAAATCATGACACTTGACATTTTAATGGATCCAAAAAAGTAGAGCTACCAATATCAGAGCAGGGCCTGCACTTTGATAAATGATAGTTAAATGGAAAATACAGACTGTTATTCCAGGGCAAAAGTTTAGAGTCTAATAAATTCTGCTTTTACACATGGATTACTGAATATTCATAGCCAGGAAAGTTAATCAGCCTTATTTTTCATCCTAATTGTGACCTTGATTAAAACAAATGAATCATTCATAACACAGGACCTAAGGTGACCTCAGCAGAAAGGGTCAGGCAGCAAACCGGGCTAAACACATCCATATGTATAGCTCGGTTCTAATTGATTCTTCAGGATAAAACAATGTTATGCGCATATAAAAAGAAGCTTTTTCACAATGTATAGTGCAAGTATAGGAAAGCAGATCATATATTCTAGACTGCTGATTTTTTTCTTCACTTATGAAGAAAAAAAGGGGGGCAGCTGGTGGCCTAGTGGTTGAGAGATACAGCAACACATGACACTCAGACACACATTGTCTAAGCTATCAAACTCAAACTCTGCAGAGAATCAACAATACAATCCTCAGTTTTCACCAATACTGAAGTGTCATATTTTATTGTCATACATGAACACAAACAAATTACGGTCTTCATAATCAGGGCTCCAGACAAAATCAAAACCTTAGGAGCCATTGGCTCCTAAACACAAAATATTTGGGCGCCAAATTATTTTTTTAGGAGCCATAATCTCTGTCAGATTTTATATTAAAAAAATATATTGTAATGGCACATTTTGTCTCCAGTTATTCCAGCTAAATTGTTGTCAAAGTAAAACATGTTTCTCAGTTAATGTTTATTTATCCTATATTTTAGAGCGCCTCTGCTACAGGTTGCCAGGTGCAAATTGTTTAAAAAAAAACTCAATCTGTCAGCACTTGGTCGGGAGTGAGTCGGTTCTTTGACAGCAGAGTAACTTTGACCATAGACATAGAATATTAGTAGACTGACCACAGACATAGAATATTAGTTGACTGACCACAGACATAGAATATTAGTAGACTGGCCACAGACATAGAATATTAGTAGACTGACCACAGACATAAAATATTACTAGACTAGATGACCAGCTGCATCGTACGTCAACGTCGCCGCGATAATATGCGAGGCACTGCTGTAAAGCAGTGGATAAAGATGCTTCATGCATGTTCTACATGGGGCTGTGTAAACCGCTGTATGCTACAAACCAGATCCCGATGCATTACATTTCATAGGTAAGGCTGAACAATTGTTCTAAAAATATTTGGCCATTTTAAAATCCTTAACCTTAACCTTAGCTAAGCCAGGCTAAGCTAGCAAAGCTATGCATTCCTGTGTTCAAATCAGCCACCAAACAACGTTTTGCAATATAATACGGGACTTTATAGTGGCCAAATATAATCAAAGGTTCAGCCTTACCAATGTTTGTCATTCGAAACTGCCCTGTGTGCCGTGCTAGTTTGGTGACATGCTGAACCGGCATTATTATGGTCAAAGTATTATTTTTTTTATTGTGTATACAATAAAATGTTTACATTTTTTGTCATGGAGTCTGAATGTGTATACTCGCAGTATGGCCACGCGCTGCCGCATAGATGCAACCGTGACTCCGAGTCTGCCCTACATGTCTATGCGTTTGGAAGACAGAAGAGCCGGATCTTTTTAGTGATCTGATTCAAATGATCCGACTCATTAAAAAGAACCGAAATTTCCAGAACTAATCACGTCATAGTGTGGTAGAAACAGCAGACTCGGGTTGAGCGTATCTGCACATTATGATATGTCACTTTTCTTGTACTTTTATTTTCATTTCTCTTGGTTGTGAGAGATGGTCGCCATTGGCGACTTAAATGAAAGAACTTGTAGCAAAATAAAAAATCTAGTCACATTGGCGACCATTTTAGTCACCATCTGGGGCCCTGGTTTTCACAGTGAATTAGTAGTAATTTGAATACTGATACATACTGATGCTGTCTAAACAAACTTTCTTGAGGATTTCAGCTGTTGTTTAGAATGTATCAAAAATTCACGAGAAACAGACTAACGGAAATGGTCCAAAATGACTTTGAATACAATCCTACTACACTGTAAGTTAAGGAAGTTTTTTCATTCTCCACCAAAGTTGTGGTGAAAATCTTTTATTAATCTTTCTTACTAAATAAACACACGCATTTATATACATTTTTTATACCTTCCTTATTCATTTATTCAATAGAGTAGTAGGGGATATTTCAAAGACTTGTCATTTTTCTGATCATTTTTATTGTTTGATTAAAAAAAAATACTAATAAATTATTGCAGCCAGATGTACACAGATAACTGTTTCCCTTCATGCAGCCTCTTTACAGGTGATATGGGGATTTGCCCTGTAATCAGAAAGTTGTGGGTTCGATTCCCAAGACTGCTAAGCACCTCTGAGGTACCCTGGGTGAGGTACCGTCCCCACACACTGCTCCCTGGCTGCCCGCTGCTTCACTTGGTTAATGGGTTAAATGGGTTTAATGCAGAGGAAGAATTCTGTGCTGCTCACACTGTGTGCTGTGGTGTGTTCACATATGACAGAATGGTCACTTTCACTTAACTTATATTGTAAAAAGTGTTCTATAGAGTCCCAAAAATGCTTAATGATGTATAACAATACAGTAGTGGAGGTATTTTTGGTGCTATATTGGATATATTATATCGTGTACATTAGGTTCTCCGTCACTGAGAAGAACCATTTAACAATTAATAATAAGAAACCAATAAAGCATTTCTTATTCAAATGGTTGTTTGAGCTGGTTCTGTATGTAACCTGTATATGGTTCTACATATAGCCATTGGTTAAAGAACTCGATTTTGGAAAATTTTCAATTGAAATGTATATTAAAATGGGATGCATTTTCAGTCAAATGTCTACATCACTGTATATATTACATCAACATGTTACTTACATAACAGACATGAACAGATGATTGAAATAATTGGCCTGATGCACTACATGGTCTATATGGCCAAAAGTATGTCTGTCTATCTGTCTAACTTTGCTGCTGTAACAGTCTTAACTCTTCTGGGGAGGCTTTGATCCGATTGATCAAAGGTGTTCAGCTCTGGTCTAAAAGGTTATTATCCAACACAGTTTGGGGATTTACCTTTTCAAACACACCTCTTTCGACTTTTTCATAGCAATTTAGTTGGTATTTAAGCAGGGAAATCATCAAACTGTGCTGGACACCCGCCCTCCAGGACCACTAGAAATTGGAAAACAGCTTCACTAATGTTAGTCGCTAAGGCCTGGCTCACAGTCAACCTTCCAGTTCAACCCAAAGGTGTTGCATGGGCTGAGGTCAGGGCTCTATATAGGCCATTTAAGTTCTTCTGTACCGAACTTGGCAAACTGTATATCAGGGCAGTGCCATGCTGAAACAGAAAAGGTTTTTTTCAGAACTCCCACAAAGTTGGAAGCACACAATTCTGTACAATGTATGCTGTAGCATTTACATTCCTCATCACTGCAAAAAGGGTGCCCAGACATGAAAAACAACCCGGACCATTATCCCTTCTCCACCAAACTTCTAACAAGTTGGCGCTATGCGTTTTGGTAGATAGTGCTCTTCTGACATGTACCCAGATTCATTCTTCAGACTGCCAGGAGTGTGATTCCCCATTCCAGAGCATTTCCACAGCTCAAAAATACAGTGGTTGTGTGCTTACCACTCTAGACAATACTTGGCATTGTGTATGGTGATCTTAGGGTGCTCAGCCATGGAAACCCATTTCATGAATCTCCCAAAGCAGTTCTTGTGCTGATGTTGCTCTCAGAGGCAGTTTGGAACTCGATAATGAGTGGTGCAGCAGAGCATAGGTGATTTTTTTACACACTTCAGTACTCAACTGGCCTTGTTCTATAAGTTTGTGAGGTCTACCGCTTCAAGGCTGAATGTTTCCTCCTCTTTATGAACTTTATGAACTGACTTACCACACTGAACATCACTGACTTCTGCAGAACAAACCATTTTATTGCCAGGACACAGTATAGAGATTCCATAACTGTGTGCTTGATTATGCCCCTGTTAGCAATAATTGTAGTTACAACAGCCAAACCCACTAATTAGAAGGGATGGCCCATACTTTTGGTGAATGTAGCATATTTCATTCATGTGGAACAGTGATGTGAACTCAGTGCTTTACTAGATCATCAATAGCTGCATGCCATTGTTTGTGCAATAGTTCAAGAAAGCCTGACTGTAAGTGAAAGTCTTGGTGCAATCAGATCTGAGGGTAAATTTGTGACACATGAGCTGTAGTAGTGAGGTACAGGAGAGCTGAGCTTCTGCCAACAGCAACCAAGCAGCATGGGGCAAGACAGATCAGGTTTATGAAAAACAGCTGGAGAGCGGGAGAGCGAGAGAGAGAGAGAGATACAGCAACACATTACATTCAGACACACATTGTCTAAGCTATCAAACTCAAACTCTGCAGAGAATCAACAATACAATCCTCAGTTTTCACCAATACTTAAGTGTCATATTTTATTGTCATACTGTCATACTTCATAATGAATTTAAACTTATTTATAATATACTTTCACAGTGAATTAGTAGCAGTTTAAAGATTACATGATGATGATACATACTGATGCTGTCTAAGCAAACTTTCTTTTTTTTGTTTTTGAGGATGTCAGCTGTTGTTTAGAATGTATCAAAAATTCACGAGAAACAGAGTAACGGAGATGGTCCAAAATGACTTTAAATACAATCCTACTATACTGTAAGTTAAGGAAGCTTTTTCCTTCTCCAACAAAGTTGTGGTCAAGATTTCATACTTTTATTAATCTTTCTTACTAGAAACAGAACCCGATAAACACACATATTTATATACATTTTAAAAACATTACTTTTTTATAGTTTATACCAGCGGTCACTAAAAGGCGGGCCGTGGTCCGGGTCCGGACCCAGAAGCTGTCCCAGATGGACCCGGAGCTATAGCCAAAACAGAACGTTATATTTAAAACCTGACAGGACGCGTCTATTTTAACCGCCGCAGGTTTTACAGTCTTTACGGCCAGGAAACCCACAGACCAGCTGCATGCAAGTTAAGCCATCCCACATGATACCTTTCAGCCAATCAAGTGCAACTCTACAGGACAGACAGATGAGAGCTAGAGGCAAACGGGTGAAAATACAGTAGAAAGAAATAGAACAATAGCGAAACATGAACAAAGGGAGAGAGCCAGTCAACTGACTGAGAGAAAGGGAGAGATACAGATGACTGAGGGAGAGAAAGGGAGAGCTACAGACTGAGTTATGGGGAAGTTGAACATAAGAGGGGAAGAAAGTGAGCCTCTAAAAGTTTTGAGCTGTTAAGATGTGTTGAGGTTTATTTTCTGTAAAATTGGTTGAAAATATGACACAGAAAAATGGAAATTCACGATCTGACAATTGTACTGAATTAACTTGATTTCACACACAT
>JBBPCY010000035.1:10440150-10462695 GCA_037974405.1 Brachyalestes nurse
TGGCCTATTTTTACTCTGAAGCCAATATCTTCAAAGGTCAACATCGTAACATAACCAAACTTGGGTCACACACCACAAACAAGAAGTTTTGGACAACAGCAAAAGATGGCATATGTTCACCACTAGGTGGTGCTCTAACAACGCTAATTACATTTTTGCTCATATCTCGTTCACCAGGTCACGTAAACTCAAAATTCTTCATGCGCCTTATACCTTGGATGACCCATCACATCATCTATATGGTCCCGCCCAAATGTCCACGCCCACTTCCGGCCATTATTCACTGCCATTGTAACACGCCCATGTCTCATTTTGCCTATATCTCCTAAACCATATGGGATGCATTTGAAATTCTTTCAGTGGTCGAGAGCGCCTGAGACGCGGACTGCACCGTAGCTTGGCCCCCGTTAATAACCGCTTGCGGGTTCTAGTTAAACATTATGGTCTTCTGGACCTTTGCTTCTGAAACTTTTCTCTAACCGGACCTCTTTAAATTCTAGTTGAATACCCCTGGTTTATACCTTCCTTATTCATTTATTCAATAGAGTAGTAGAGGATGTTTCAAAGACTTGTCATTTTTCTGACCATTTTTATTGTTTGATCAAAAAAATGACTAATAAATTATTGCAGCCAGTTGTACACTGATAATTTTTTTCCCTTCATGAAGCCTCTTTACAGTTTATAATGAGGGACAACAATAACAATATTGTCTGAAGAATAGAGAAAGTTAGGGTTTAAGAAATGGTCTAATAGCCGCTGAGTCATGTGATTGGAATTCTTCATGGTACGCTATTGAAATAACATTGACCTGCCGGATCTAGTATACTCTCCTTCTGTATTCTGCCACTGTACCTCTTAATAAGCCATATATTATAGCTGTGATTAAAAGCTTCTCCACAGGACTCGTCTACAAGACTGTAACTAACACCAAAAAGAAACAAACCGTGGCCCCATAAAACTGCTGCAGCAAAGCTCTCCATTCAAAATTATTACTGATATACTGTATATAATGAAAACTGTGATTGTTGCTTGTATTCCAGAACAGTTCAGTCATACGCATCCTCCAACATTCCAAATATTCCTCTTAAACAATTATGTTCCTTGTTGCTCAGTGGCACATTAATGGAGCAGAAATCCTCACACAGCTATGCAAACAAGCCTGGCCACCATATGAGAACACATATTGCAATTTCATAAATCAACAGTACATGCAATTTTAAGGACGGTATCTGGTGAGGTCCACATGCAGTGTAAATTTTTGTTCCCTGAGTTCATGTGAGTTGCCAGATTCGATTGGATAAAGTTATGAGGTGCATTATATGCACTGTACATGTACACAGGAGTGAAAAGGAAAACCCTACATCTTAGTAAGGTGATGTGCCATCACAAGCAGCTTCAGCACATTTTGGTGTAGCTTCTAAATACCAGGAACTGGACTGGAAGGTTAGAATCTGAATCTTAATGCCTTAGCTCTATTATGTGGTACACTTGTCTGGAAGAATTTATGCTTTTATTCAGGTTTTCCTTTAATTCACCAGTCATCTATAGATTCAGTACATAAGTTTCAAACCTATTTTTCCATATATGGTGTTGGTTTACCTGCCAGAATCATTTAATGTTTGAACTGATCTATGCTTCTTGCCTAAAATATACATTAATTCTATCTAGTGGTCATAGTTAAGCACTGGACACACCCTATCCTCCCGAATGCACGCAGGTTCAGGCCAGTACCGGCCACAGGAACATGCTATTTCCAGGCAAATAGCTTTTTAATGAAGGACAAATTTGACTCTGACCTCTACGAGTCTTTTCTGAAAGCCAGATGATTAGAGCTTGTTTAGTCCTCAGTTGCTTTTTATATCCCCTGCCAGCACTCCATTCAACTTCAACAGGAAAAAGAAGGAAAAGACCGATTGGTTTGACAAAAGAAATCAGTAGGAATTTAATGGTTCCTTTAAATATATATACAGATGATTTCTACCACTGCTGCCAGGAGTTTGGCAGCTGTCTTGGGTCAAACCTGTTTCAAAATGGATCCTTTCCACACTCCTGAACAACAGAAGGTCAACATTAAACTGCATTAAACAGTCTAATAATTGTAGGCCCTTTTTTTGTTTTATCTGTACTATGGACTAGGAGAGGACCAAACTAGCTTGAGGCAGTGTTGGTATTAGGCATGCCCTGGAGGTAGCCAGAAGACAGGAATACATCCAGGAAAACAAGAACACGTCCATTTGCTGCAATCATTCCTGTAATCCTCTTTGCAGTGGAAAGGATACATGGATAAAAAGTAAGGATATTTTTAAGCTTTTGTTCTAAATGTCCAGAATGAATCCCAAAGGAATTTATTCCAACAGGTGTTTCTCATGTGCTGATGTGTACATAGCGAGTCCAAAACTGTTGGCCACTACTAGTATGGGCAGCTTGCCTGGTGTTCAGTTTCCTCATTGATCTTTTAGTTAATAACTCACAAAACAGAAGGGACAATTCTACCCGCAATAGGAGCTGAAATACTAACCCCCACCCTCCCCCCTTAGAGAAGAGAATAACTCAACTAAGAGAATAAAGAGAATAAGCACACCTAAGTAAACCTAGAAAAAGCAGTGAGAGAGGGGTGTTCTTCTTCACTTGGCACGGTGCAGGAAACCCTTTCACATAGTGTCTTTGCATTCTAAGCCTCAAGATAGTCCAAGATAAGGCCATGTCAAGCTCCACTATGATGCTGGAAGATCCACTATGATGCTGGAAGATGTATAATATAGTGGTGGGAAAGTATCATATGACATTATGCAACATCTCCATGATTTGACTTTTATATAAATTATCAAAATACAACACTTCCCAGTCATTCACAGAGTACAAATTACACAGAAATCAACAATCATACAGCATGATGGTATTAAACACTATACAACAATAAGGCAGACACACTAGGCTAGCATACATACAAATATACAGAATGCAGTGAGCGCCTCTTAAATGCGAGGTAATGGCATTTTCTTGTTTAGAAACATAAGGGACATGGGATATTATGCAATGTAACAATGAAAAAAATACATGTGAACATATGTGTATATATGTGAAAGTCAGCCGTGCGTGTTTGCAACGATTACTCTTTCACTCTTTTTCACAGAGTTAAAACAGGGTCCAAAAAGTGTGGTGATAGCAGCCATCTTGGACGGACTCTGTGAAGCACTGGCATTTCGAAGCAGTCATTGGTATCAAAAACAAATGAGCTACAGCCTTATCTCACTGGCCAGCCAGTGAGGTAACACAAAACAAAATACAAATCTTCAAAACTACATTGGCTCTGTTGAAGGGTATCGTCATTTCACAGCAGCAGTTTTTAACCCTTGTTAATATCAGCAACCAGAAACCTGTGTCACAAAGACAGCTATGAAGTGAATTCCTTGTCATTTATTTTTAAAAAACTTACAAAGTCCTTAGTGGTTTGCCTGCCTTCACTGAACTAGAGGTCACCGCTCCCCACAATAAAAAAAAAACCCTAACTAAATTCTCATTTCTGCTTCATCACTGTGTTCCATGGAGTGCTCTGTGGTGCTAATCATGGAGGCTGAGGGGCCTTGTGTGACACCAAAAGGTGAAACAGCTGGTGATCGGGCCGCCAGAGGGGACAGAGAAGGGGAGAAACTGGGGGACATGGCTGCTGATGAGATAGAACCCTCATGGCTTATAGGAGACCGTCTGAGGGATGCTAGGTGTGGAAACGTCCGTGCAATGGCAGGCTTTGGCGGAACAGACTTGGCACCAGGGTGAGCTACTGAGGTAATGAGAGGGGGTGGATCAATTCTTGGTTTAGGATCCGTCTTGGCTTTTGGTTGGAAGGGTCGCCGTGGGTTGTTAGGGGGCATACTCTCATCTTTCAGTCTTGCAATTTCTGTAAAGACATTAGCAAGAGGTTGGAACTGTGGGCACCAGTTAAGAAGGTAGTCCCAATTGTAGCTGCCTCGTAACTCCTCATCACTAGCAACAATAGCTGTGAGAGAGCCATCTACTGAGGGTTTGCCATCTTCAGGAAAGGCGTAATCCTTGGGCTGGGATATGTTCAGCCCTCTGCCAACTCCAAGATAGCCACCACCTTCATCTCTGTAGATGGGAAGCTGTCCTGAGAGCAACGTGCCACTTAGACTCCCCAGTTTCTTCCCTTTGAACCACTGGCTGGCATCCAGTGCCCCTGGCTCACAGGAGATGTCAGAGAGCTGGTCTGCATCCTGCTGGATTCCTGAGTCAGGTCCACGAGCAGAGATGTGCTCTTGCATGGAAGAGGTAATGCTGGCTACTCTGGGATACTCGTTTATCATCCGGATCTCATCATCCTCTGCAGCCTCTGCGGATCCTCTGCCACTCGAGTGTGATGGGTCCAAGGAGCCCCCTCTGGTATAGGAACCTCCACCTCCACCCTGATCGCCAGCATACCCTGGGAGGGTCTGGTGGTAGATCCTCTCCCCACCTGTAGATTTAGATTCATCCAGTTGCTGCAACGCAGTGCCTGAATCCACAGTTCCAGTGTTCTGCCCTTTCTTCTTGCGTTTGGACCTTACAAAATACAGTGCGACTGCAATTATGACTAAGATGACTATTACGCCGAGAGATGCAGCGATGATGCTGACCAGGAGAATGTTAAAGTCAGTTGCAAGTCCAAAAGAAGTGTTGGTAACATCAATAGTAAGTTGAGCAGTTGTGACCCTTGATGTTTCTAAAGGACTGTGGGCTGTGACATCCATGGTCATAAGGCGGGTCTCCCTTTTGGAGCGGCTTCCTCCACCAGAACTCCCAGAGCTGTCCATTTTGAGGTAGATCACACCAGTGGTCTTGTTCACTTCAAAGTATGGAGAGCTGTTTGGGATGGAGTAGAGCACAATCCCATCCACGCCACCATCCTCATCATTGGCTTGCACCTGGCCAATACTCTGGCCCTTCTTAGCTCCCTCTGGCACTTCAAAGGAGAAGGCTGAAGAGGTAAAGATTGGATCATACTCATCCTCCCCAGTGATATAGACTTGTATAGTGACTGTGGCAGTGTTGTTACCTGCATCCACAGCCAAAGCCATAAAATTAAAGGAGTTCACCTTCTCAAAGTCAAAGGCCTGACGGGAACGCACCTCTCCTGTGTTTTGATCTACCACAAAGGGCTCTTTTCCTTGACCAGATCTGTCTACTATAAAGTATTTCAGCTGTCCGTAGATTCCAGTGTCATGATCTATTGCATGCAACACTGTGACTGCCGATTTAGGGGGTTGGTTTTCCCTGATGCTTGCAATCATGGTCTCAACAGGAAAGTAGGGCCTGTTATCATTGACGTCCTTTACCTCCACATTGATAGGAGCCAGGGCAAAGTGACCATGGCCATCTGAGGCTTGAACGATGACTACATGGGAAGGCTGAGTCTCTCGGTCTAGAGGCCTCTGCAGTCGCAGTGCGCCAGTCCACTGGTCTACTGAGAACAGCTCCTTCTCATCTCCAGAGCTAATGCTGTATTGGATCTCTGCATGGGGGGCTGAATCTTGGTCAGTTGCAGACAGCCGAAGAATTTCAGTGCCAGCTGCAGCCCCCTCACTCAGAGCCACTATGTACTCAGCATGACTGAATACAGGAGGGTTGTCGTTGACATCAATCACAGTGATGACAGCAGGGACACTGGAGCTGCGCTGGGGAACGCCACGGTCTGACACCACAATGGTGAGGTTGTAGTGAGATGTTACCTCGAAATCCAGCTGTTCTGCCAGGATCAGTGTGCCTACTGTCTGAAAGCCATGACCTTCTATGAAACGAACACTGCTCTCAATCTGAAAGGCGTTCCCTACATTTCCACTTGCGATTGCAAAATCAAAGCCTGAGTTTTCCTGTGAGAGGTCACCGTCCACTGCTTCCAAGGTCAGAATGGTAGCTCCAGGTAGCTGGTCCTCAGACACCATGGCCCTGTATTCAGACTGATGAAACATGGGAGCATTATCATTCACATCTGTGAGCTGGACCTGGACGGTGGCAATGGAGGACAGAGGAGGCTTTCCACCATCTCGAGCCTCAATGACCACACTCACAGAGGGACGCTCTGGATCAAACTCAGCTTTGTGACTGATGAACAATGTTCCTGTAAAGAATAATATATATGGACATTGAAATGTGTATAGATTTTTTTACATTTAATTTACACAGTGCAAACACCATAAAACAGCTTAAATTAATAATTTTGTCACCAAAAATAGCAAAAACCTCATACCATTATTGGGGTCAATATAAAAGCCCATCTTGGACGATGACATCACTCGATAGGTGAGCCTTCCATTCTCTCCCGAATCCCGATCTGTGGCTGTTACTGTTACTACAGGGCTGCCTGGAGGAGAATGTTCTGGCAGGGTCACCTGGGAAACCACAAAAGAGCAATTACTAATGTATACTGTATTCCAGTGTAACTTCAGAAGCAAAGAACATTTTCTTACTCTTTCTTCCTTTCCCCACTAATTTAATAAATAGCTCCTTCTGCAAATGTTGATGTCATTTCCTTAACCACCATAGAGTAATAAGCTGACTGCAACATGTACATCCAGAGTCATTCATCTATTAAATTTTTTACAGCTATGAATAGCAATTCTGTGTGTATTCTGGAATATGTGAGGAAAATTTATTTGATCTGTCTGTCAAATTTAATAAGGTGTAAATGCTGGGAAGGTCATCTGTCTGCACCTGATGAATTAGTGCAAATGAGCACTCGCCTGTTTTATGAGGAAAATACAGCTGCAAATAAATCTTCAGAAAAAAAGTACAAATAAAGTGTCACAAAACCTCTCCTTTTCTCTTTTCCATGATGCTCTTTTTCCCTTAATAAATTAGTAACACAATACAAGAGTCTGCTAATAGTCTGAGAGGCATATCCAAAAGATTAACCTTTCTTGAGATTTGAAATCTTTGCATTATTGCTTCAGTTTACCTGGTATAGGTCTTGTGTGAACGTAGGTACATTATCATTCACATCCTCCACCAGTACAGTCAGATTGGCCTCGCTTTGATGCTTAGAGTCTGAGGCTTGAACTGTTAGAGTGTACCATGTCTTCTCCTCAAAGTCCAGCGGAGCAGTTAGAAACACCCGGCCATTAAAGCGGTGAATTCCAAACTTGCCCTGCGAGGGAGTGTCCAGACGGAGAGAGTAAGACAGTGCTGGGCCAGAATCCACATCGTTCCCTGTTACCATGGTGATCTCTGTGCCGATAAGCGAGTCTGGGGGAGGCACATAACACACTCTTAGTGGGTGTACAGTGAAAAGAAACAGGTATGGATATAGAAGCGTTCAACAATTTCATGTGTCCATAGGAGGTCAGTGAACAAGGAGACTTGAAGCAAGGCAAATGTGGTTATGGTGAAGCTAATGAGTGCTGCTACAACTAATGAGTGCTGTTACAACTAATGAGTGCTGTTACAAGGGAGAATAATCTGATATTGATTCATTCACAAGAACATACAAAAGGTTATCTCACTCACTTTCTGGCACCCGCACTTCTCTCGGCAGGGGGATTGTAGGGCTGTTGTCATTGAGATCCACTATGATGACAGTTAGGGTGGCTGAACCAGCAAGCTTGGGACTGCCACGATCTGTTGCTGTAATTACTAGCCTAATGTGAAAAAGACAAATACCAAGGAATAAAAGAGAATGAGATTAACTCTGCATCAAACACACACACACGCGCACACACACACACACATACACAGGCACTTAGGGACACACACGCACACACAATATATTGTTTTCACTGCTAGTCAAAAGTTTAATTTATACAGCACAGAGTCAAAAGTAACTTTAAAAAAATAAGCTTCCTGTAGGATGTAAACATCACTCTCTGTTTCATTTTTAAAATATTATAATCAAGACCATTTACATATAACAGTCATATATGAGGTATGATGATAAAACAGCCTGTTTAATTCCAAGCAATAAAATGTTGGACAAAATATGGCTTTGGTGCAGAAAATCACACAAATGCATTAAGGGGATATAAATAAACATGTGAAAACAGTATCCCTTTAATCCCTTAAATCCCTTTAAAATCAACTGCCCAAAGTGCTGCACAGTAAGTATGAACTATATATAAAAGTATACACTCAACGTCAGTGTCGATAAGTCATCATTCCTTTCCTCCTGCTTTCTTTGAGAAAAAAGTTCAGAGAAGTGTCTTTTATTTTCAATAGGGACAAAGGATCATATTCACAATACATTTCAAATCACTAGCATAACCAAAGACATGGGAAATGAAAACCTCACAGCATGACAGAGATCGGAGGAGCACTTCTGAAACAAAACACATGGTAAAGACTGCAAGGTCCTGAACACATCAGGAGCAAGCTGATAACGGTCTGCAAGGGGAGGACAAGTACATTCCACAGAACGCAAGGAGATAAAAAACCTGCCGAGCTTTGACGTCCCTGGCCTGCCAAGCACAGCGAACGCACACACACAAAAGTAGCACTTACTTGGTCTGCATCCAAATCTCTCGGTCCATGATGGCTGCTGTGGTGATGCTGCCTGTCAGGGGGTCGATCTTAAATAAGCCGCTGCGACTGGAGGACTGGATGGAGTAGGTGACCTGACCGTTCGGGCCTTGGTCCACATCCTCAGCTACAACCTGACAGTGAACACTTTAAAATGACTTATTGCAGCAGCAGTATCATATTGCCAACATTAAAAGTGTCTAAATTCTAATTTATAAGGCTTGTGTTCATTTGTTTGGAAAGTGATAAGGAGATTAATGAGAGACCTGAATAATAGGAGAGTCATAGCCCTGTGCCTCACGCATGTATGCCATGTAATTCTGCAGCTGAAAACGGGGCAGGTTGTCATTAATGTCCTGTAGAATGAGGTTGACAGCCATGAAGGAGCTGGAAGTCGCCGTTTCAGCTTTTACCACTAGGCGGAGTCTTGGAGCATCTTCAAAATCCAGGCCACTGGAGCTTTGGACCCAAATCTCACCTGCGAAAGAAAGCAGGGGATGGCACAGTTTAATCACTACCTTCTGTTACATGTCTTCTGCCTGTGGATGCTCTAAAAGTTAAACCTTATTACACTTGACCAATGGTCCATATATGTCAAAGATTAAAAGTGCTGATTTGAGGTCTGTTGCACATCTGACCGTATAAACTGATAAAAAACGTTTTAATGAAGAACTCATTGCACAGTCAAGCTTATGTAAAGCCTGGGAAGGTAGCCACAGAGTCAGCCTAAACATGAGTGCAGTGGTAACTGACCTGTGCTGGAGCTGATACTGAAAGACTGCTGTCTGTTCCCGCTGAAGATGCTGTACGTGATTCCACTGCGTGTGCCGTCTGGATACTGTGCCTGTGTCTGGGCCACTGCGGTACCTGAAGGACAGAAGGCGACTGCAGCTCAGTACAGTGATCACAAACCTGACAGTCTGAATTACAGAGCAGTATGAAACTACAGAATGACACTCTGCAAGACTAATTTAATGTCTATTCTGAAGCCATTTGCAAATGAATAATTGAAAAAACAATTATCTATATCACTACTTGCCAAAGTAAATTTTATACTTGAGACAAAACCTGAGAGAGTTTAATTCAGAGGTGTAGTCTACATAATACACCATAGAGTTTAGATTCTTTGCCCGAACCCAGCCCGGCCCGAGGATAGTGGCTGTGGCTGTGATTAAGCTCGGAGTGTCAGTTTACGAACGCACCCACAGTTGAGAACGTGTGTTATAACGGCCCACGTATTAAAAAATCAATAATTACAGTTAATGTGTCGGGCCGGGCTGGGCTCGGACACAAGGTGCACGGGCTCGGGTAGGGTCGGGTTTCATTTTTTGGGCCCGATCTAAGCTCTTATACACCATAGATCCACTAGCAAACCTCTAGAAATTAAGAATAGCAGGGGTGCCCAGCTGTGGCCCTGCAAGGGCTGGTGTCCAGTTCATTTCTCTCCTGAAACAAATCTGATTCAGCTCAGCAGTAAGTCATTAGGTTTAGTAGATGAAATCAGTAAAATTAACTTGCATTCATCCCTGTTGAATCAGAACAGGACAGTCCAGGTAAAAATGTGCATAAATGTTTGTAATTAAGGGACACACGTATATTTGGCCACTATAGCTATTGTGTGCTGCAAGAAAAACCCTAGTCTGGTTGGTCAGGGCCCAGTACTCATTCCTGGAAAGCACAGGATTACAGGAAATTACCAAATGTTTAACACGTTTTCATACTGTGACGAACCTTTGGCAGCGTTCTCCTGGATGCTGACATCTCTGGTCGTACGTGAGAAGCGGATGCCCTGGTAGTCCTGTTCCTTCACATAAATAATGACCACCCCCAAGGAGGACTGCGCAGGGCTGCCCTGGTCCATAGCCTCCACAATGAGGGTGCGCTGGCTCTGGGTCAAGCTACTCAGCAACTCTGTGGTCTGAATCTCTCCAGTCAGGGAGTTTATGGAGAAGCCTCGCACAGGCATGGCGAAACGATAGAACACAGAGCCATTGGCCCCAAAATCCTTATCCTCTGCTCTCATGGTGGCCACCACGTGGTGACTGGACACACTCCTGCTGGACACGTTGATGATGAGAGGGTCCTGAATAAAGAAGGGCGCGTTGTCATTAACATCCAGGATGTTGATGGTGATCTGGGCCGTGGTGTTACGGGGTGCAGCTGGGGACAAGTCGACCGCACACACCTGGAAGCTGTAGGAGGCTGTTTTCTCTCTGTCCAGGAGAGTAGATGTTATGATTCTACCTGTGTCAGGGTTCAGGGTGAAAGCTCCTCTTGCTTCATTGCTCAGGAAGTACAAGATTTGGCTGTTCTGACCCTCATCTGCATCATTGGCTGTCACATCCAGCACTGGAGACCCAACAGCAGCATCTTCTGAAACATCTACAGTATAGCTGTTACTACTGAACTTGGGGCTATTGTCATTGACGTCCAGAACAGTGATTTCCACAGTGGCTGTGCTGCTGAGGGACGGGCTGCCGTGATCTTGCGCAACTACTTTCAGAATGTAGCTATTCTTCCTCTCCCTGTCTAGAGGTCGAGAAGTAGACAATACTCCTGAACTGCTGTCCATTTGGAAGTCACCATCAGGATCACCAGCTACAGAAAAAATAGGAATTTTATTGAGGGTTTAGGCTGACAACATCCTACACATTTTTTAAAATGAAAATGGTAAAAAGGGTTGGTTTGATCAATGCCATTAAAGAACAACTTTGGTTCCCTTAACAGCCTCTCAAAATGCAAAATGTTCATGAATGAGATATGAAGGTGAGAAAAAGTTTCAAAATTAAAAGAACCTTCATATAATTCAAGCATTCCTTACCAATTAAGTTTTTTCCTAGAACCTAGCACCCAACTCAAGAACCAATTAGGAAACAAATTTGGGTAACCATTGTACTCTCCACATTCCACAAATTTCTAAATAGTTAGGCCACTTTAAATTGTGAACTCAAAGACCATACATATCGTTGTGTTTACCATGGCAACATATGTTTGTTCTGGATTCGTTAGCTGAGGGTCTTGGCGCTTATATTAGCTAAAATGTCCTCCAGCATTATACAACCTACCAGTTATCCTGTACTCCAGTCGACCACTTTCACCACTGTCTTGGTCAGTAGCTTTGATGATAAAAAGTTCTACCGGTTCCAGGTTCTCTGGCAGCTCAAGGCTGTACTGCAGCTTCCCAAAAACTGGAGCGTTGTCGTTCTCATCCAGGACCGTGATCTGCACCGTGGCCTTGGCAAAATTAGGGGGCATCCCCCCATCTTTGGCATACACTACATCACAAATACAAATGTCAACAGTACACTGACAAGCAACATACATTAGTCCTTGCTAAAAAACAGGAAAACAACCGTTTACCAGTTACAGTGTAGTGATCCTGCTGCTCCCTGTCAAGCACTTTGAGGAGTGAAATGACACCAGTCTCCGGAGAAATGATGAAGCCTTCCACTGTCACACCTCCATAAGTGATGTGCCCATTAGAGCCTAAAGTAAAGGCATAGCAAAAGTTAAAGAACCAGCTAACAAATGAATTTTTTAATTGCATTTGTTCAACAGATAAAAACACAAAAATAAGCAAAAATAAATAAAGGAATTCTAATTTTAGGATAATACTTCACTAGCTCCTTCATGTTAACATTAGGCTGCATGTAACTACTGTCATTATAATTACTTTGCTGTATGTTAACATCTGAGTCAACTTTGTGATATTGTAAAATTTCAGGCTACATTAGTTACAGAACCAGGTTTCTTCTGGTATTGGATTAGTGCCATCGAAACTACATTTTGGATAAATATGCCAGTACAAACGTAGCGAATCTAATTAAAGGATATGGCACGTCTTATTAACAGGCAAACTTGCTGTTTCATCCCTTGGCAGTTTACCTCCACTGTGGTCTGTAACTGCCAGATTGCGTGCTGAGCGAACTGGATTTGGCATCAGCACCTGTTTACTACAGTAATTACTCCCAGAGACAACCTTTACAGCCACTCTTTCATGTCCTTACACCCAGCCTGGTAGAGTGAGAAGGATCCCCACAATCTTCTCCATATGAGTGATTAAAAACTCTCACTGCTGGTTAACAACAGACCACAGCATTGAAAACAAAATGTGCATGCCTAACTCCTAGTCACAAAACACTGGTGAAAAAAGTGACAAAAAGACCCCTGAAGCCAAACCTGTAGTTGGCAAAGTAAAATGTTTAAAACAGATGGCATTTAAAGTGAAGGAAAAGTGCATGTGAGAAAAACCCGATAAGCACAAAAATAAGCACCACTGTCTGTCAAAAGTTTGGGGATGCCCAGTGTTTCAAAAGGCCTGTAATACAGGTAAGCAACAACAAAACAAGTTGTGTTAACTTATGGGATATTAATATTTTATTTGCAAAAATTTAAAAACTGAAGGAATAGTTGTGTCAAAGCCCACATATATTATTCTTTTAATAATTAATACTTTCAACTGCCATTGTTAATATCATTAATACATTCCATAATAATTGTATGGGATAAAAAAACTGTCAAATTTATCATTAAGCACAACTTTCTTTTCACACCAGTGAAAACACTTTGATGAACATACTGAGAATTGCAAAAAATAACCAAAAGTAGTAGCAAATAGATGTTTTATGGATTGCCGCACCTTGGTCATTGTCAGTGGCAGATACAGTGAGCACAGTGGTTCCAGCTGGCTGGTTCTCTCTGACCTGGACCTCATACTCGCTGTTCTCAAACCACGGAGCCTCATCATTCACATCAATGACCTGCACAGACAGCACCTGAGTGGTAGAGTGCTGCGGTGTCCCATGATCCTCGGCAACAATAGTGAGATTATAGCTGTCCTGCTCCTCTCGGTCCACAGCTTTGAGGATGGAGAGAGAGCCTGAGGGAGAGGGAAAGAGAAGAAAGCTTGTGGAAAGAAATAAACATAAGCATATTTTATAATTTACTTTATAAAAACCAGGGTTAAAAAATCTGAATTCTGATGGGATGGGTCACGTTAATAGGCAATATACACAAGTATTCTATATCACTGCGATAAATTAATTTTTGACAATTAAATTGTTTTTCATCTATAGCCTACTGTTAACAAATAAATTGATAATTAACTCTTCATTGCCGTTATCATTCATAATAATAATAAAAATAATAATTTAAAGATATTTATTGAACACTGGTGTATTTTTGCCACAAAAGATGCTTTAAAATCATTGTAATACATCATGTCTTGTTGCATTAGTTCATTTTGCTCACTGCAATGGTAGATATACTATACAGGCTTTTCAGTGCTAATTTTTTTTTCAGATGTGAAAAACACCTCATGGAACGGGCTTCATTTCTTCATTATTTTAAGAGAGGTTTTTGTGTGTAGAAATTATTCCATAATTATTATGTACCACTAAATTATATTAAAAAAAGAACAGACAGTGAAATTCCAAATTTAATAAGGCTGGGAGGCTGTGGTCCATGTGCTATTTTCCCTTTCTTGCCTGCAAACTGCATTATTTACATGCCTTCAGTAGCTGAAAAGGCAATTATCTTTCCCCCAGTAAAAGAAGTGATAAAGTAGTGGCTTTCCCTAACTTGCACAGTCGGGGAAGACGTATTTCCCACTCTTCTCACTCACGAACCACATGCACTGCACACGCTACAGCGAGAGCCAAAAGACTCAAAGGCTTGACTTGCTTAGATTTCCAAGATTCTATTACTACTGAAAAAGTTAACCACAGGATCCTCAAGTAGAAGCCAGTGTTTTATTGCCCAATTGAGTCCCCTTTCTGCCTTCCTCCTTGATAATGCCATGGCACTTAAAAAAAAAACACAGAGAAAGTGCTTTTATTCGGTGTGTGGGGGAGGAGGCAGAAGATCCACAGTCATCAGCAAATAGGTCTTGGGGTTTCCCCGTGTAAACATACTCAAGGCATGGATATGACAGCCTGACCGCCAGCCTGTCTGCCTTTTATTACCGGGTATTTGTGTGAGGCCTGCATGAGGCCTCTTTTTTATTTATAATACACGAAACACACTTCAGCCCTAAACACATCCGTGATTGTTGAAGCAAGCTTCCGCACTAAAGTTACTAAAGGAAACCCTGTTTTTGTGCTTAACATCAGCACTAGTCGACCACCAGACCACCTCCTCTTCCTCATCCAGTCAAAACCCCATTAAGGCCTAATCCCCCAAGTCTGGTCAATATCAGTTCATTACTGCTTGCCGAGACATAAACTTATGCCTAATCCCACCCTGGGTTGCGTCACTGCAGCGGTACATATAACGTGGCTTATTTAAAACAGAAATGAAATATCAAGCCATATTAATTCCTAAACCGTTCTGACATTAATGGAAGAAAAACGCCTTCCAGCTGGCAGCTCTATTAGGTGTCTCTGCCTTTCTAATCCTATTCAGAGTGAGCACTGAGTGGAGACTATATTATGAGCCTTTGATGATGGAGAAATTTCAAACTAATGTATACATGCACATCGAATCAAAACTGCTCTCTCATTTTTAAACCCTCATAGAAATTCTTCGCCTCCTGCTGAACAACTTTTGGGACTCTGGCTTTGAACTAAATGAGCGTAAAACTGGAAGATGGAGAAAAGCAGGGGGAAGTGGCTGTTCCCAAGCAAGGACTTCATTTGCCTATATATGTTATAAAAGAATGTTTTTGCTGTATGTTTTAAGCATGGCAAAACTTCATACACTTTTAATTCACTTTTAATCATATTTGTTTTCAGAGGTTCCATTGCACCTTCTTGAAAAAAAGTATGGCATTTTTTTAACACTGCAAGAACAGCACTTTGCAAGTGGAAGAGCATAGCTCTTGCAGAAACACCTGCAGTTCTGACTGCGATTCACCCAGAAAACATTAAGTAAATATAGAAATAAAGTAATTAAATATGTAAACTAACAGAACAACCAACAATGCTACAGCTGGTAAGTCTAAAGGTAATTAAATTTCGACTGTTAAAAGTTAATGGTTACCGGTCTTGAATTTTGCTGTGACTCTAGATGACCAGCCAGTTACATCAACAATTCAGTTAAATACCAATAACTGCAAAATTAAGGACGAGAAACTGAATTAAAGTCCTGATTTGAAAAACATCTGAATTAAAAGCTCACCGGTGTTAGGGCTGAGGCTGAAGCGACCTGCTGCATTGCCAGTCTGAATGCGATAGGACACTCTGCCATTTTCACCCTGGTCAGCGTCCCGGGCCATCACATAAAGCAGCACGAAACCCACGGGCTGATCCTCCATCACACTGACTGCTGTAGGGGAGCTGAAGACTGGAGCATTGTCATTTTCATCCGTCACAAAGATGCGGGCTGTGACTGAGCCCCAGCGCCTCTGACTGGGATCCGCTGCTGAGTCCGTGGCTCTGACCACCAGGAAGAGGTTAGATGTGTCCTCGTGGTCTAACTCTTGACCCAGGGTCAGCACTCCAGTAACAGGATCGAGGGTCAGGAGATCAGAGAGATCAGGCCAGCGGTGCTGGATAGAGTAGCGCACCTCACTGTTGGGACCACTGCCATCCTTATCAGTAGCCTGGAAGGTGTAGATGGAGGAACCAGGCTGCATGTTCTCAGGGACCACTATGGTAATAGGGTCTTCAGGGAACTCTGGAGCATGATCATTGCTGTCCTGTACATTGATATCCAGCTGGATCATATAAGTGCTTGGGTAGACCTTTGAAAAGTCATCCACCTCAATCTGTAAAGTGTACTGGGCCCCCTTCTCATAGTCCAGCTCCCTGGCCAAATACACATCTCCTGTCAGACGGTCAACCATGAAGGTACCATCCTGATTGGTTCCACCCACAACAAGGTAGGTCACCTGTCCATCCAGTGCTACATCATGATTGTCATGTGACCGCACTGAGCCTATGACAGAGCCCGGTTTGGCTCCCTCCACTGAGTTCAGTGTCATGGATAGGGTGTTGGATTTGGGAGTTCTAGCAGATCCAAGAACCTATGGTTAAAAACAAATACAATTACAAAAGTTTTCATAACGTCATGGGCGAAGAATTCTTAAAACTCGTAAATATTCAATTTCATACAGTCTGTTGTTTTATAGCCACAATATGATCACTTTGACGGCTGCTTTCATGTGGTCAGACTAAAAACAAATGTCTCTTCAAAGTCATGAAAAATGCAAGCAACACCCTTGATAGATCAAAGACTTCAAGGATTAAAGAAAAGCAGGGATTTAGCACCTTATGTCCCTTCTTGGGTCACACACTCCAAATTCAGTTTCTACATCTTTTCTTCGAACCACATTCAGGAATTGCCATAGCTAACCCAGAGTAAGAAAACCTTTCATGAGAGAGACTGTTGAAATAATTATTGCATTAGTTTAGTATGTGTGATGTTCTGCTGCTGCTTTCTGAAGGCCTTTTTTGCTAAAATACCAAAAGCAAGCCTCCAAGTTCATTGACTTGAACACTACTCAAAGAAGAGCAAGTTTATAAGCCATGCAAAGGAAATGCCATCCTATCTAGTGGTTTCGTAAAATTTGTACATTTCTTAACAAACTTTTTTTTTAAGTACTCTATGGATGTTTTACTGCCATGGCACAAATTGACTCACCAAATCAAACTTCTACTGTGAACAGAAGGTTCTTCTACTGTATCGACCCTAGAAGTCACAGACTCTGCATTAGAGCGCAAACTGAGGCACATGAAAGCTTCTTACGGTCATTTCCTGTGCACTCTAAAGGAGGCCTGGAAACATAGCTTTATAATGACAACAGGTGAAAGCTTTCATACTTAAATCACCATGAAAAGCAAACAGACCATTCCACGAGCACTGAGCACTGAGGAGGAACCGTAGAACGCCTATAACCGCATTACTTAGCATTCTCTAAAGTGCAATGTACTGGAACGTTCCAGCGCGCCTGGTATTACTTGACCGGTATGTGGAATATTATCTTGGTGGTGTTGTGGTGAAACGTTATCTGGTGCGAGTGTGTCCGTCAGTGCTACTGTGTGAGAAGGCTGAGGTTGGCGGCTCTCTGCGTCTGATCAGAGCAAGCCACAGCTGGGGCCCATCACAAACCATCTGGGAGCACTTGATTCAAAGGTGCCTTTTCTTCTCTCCCTCTCCCTCACCCTCCACTCTTTCTCTCCCTCTCTCTTTCTGGAAGCAGAGATATGGCAGGGAACTCTACAGTGCACAATTAGCATCCCATTCCCTTTTAGAAATCACATCTGAGAAAGCACTAAAGATTGAGCACTACAGGAGAGGCCAATCGCCTGCCAGAAACGTTTCCGTTCAGGACATATTCTGTTGGATTTGGAAACTCTGGAGTGGATAAAAAAACAAAAACTGTATATCGTATAAAACATACTGTGACGCATATGTCTAATTCACACAAAAACCCTGAGTGTACTGCGCTCTGTCATTTGGCTTTGAATTACAGGATACAACTCTGGAAGGGGAAGCAATGTTGAGAGTTTTGATTGAATGTGTTTATACAGAGTTACAGCAGACAGACAGAAGCTCTCTGCTTCCACACCAAAGCCCTCAACACACTACAGATAATACACTTTAAAACAATGTGATCTGCCACATATAGCTCTGTGGTTTGACCATATTGATGGTTTGGTCTGTGCATCTAAATGAGGGGAGCAAACTGGTTTAAATATATTTCAGAAAAAGGATAGTAATTTTTATCACATTGAAAAAAGAGCTTCATTGAATTTGTCCAATGTATAAATCATTTCCATGTGAAAAATATACATCCACTAAACATTAAATAAATGTGTTTTCCCCTATTTTTTTTTACAGCTTTTACTATTTCAAAAATACGCTTTAGATACAAAATTGTTGCAAATGGATATAAAGCTTTTTGGAAGTCTTCAAATGCAGCTTGTCCTTTATTCGTCACTGTCAGTTGGGAGTAAAAGTTCATTCATAAAAGACTTATGCCAGCACACCAGCTGGACTGCTTTTTCAAGTGCTAATTTGGTGTTACACATGTAGCACGGTAAGTCAGAGAGATAAAAGCAATACTCTTCAGAGTCCAACCAACAGTTTCCCAACTGGTAAATTTGGTATCTTTTTAATGTGATAGCACCTAAATGTGTGTGAGTTATAGGTGCTCAAAGAACACAAAGGTGATTTTTTGAGAGTTTTGCTGAACATGTGCATATCAAAATTGTTATTGTTCATTGGTCGCAATCTGATTTGAGCATTTGATTTGGCCTTTCAGTCAAAAGGCCACCAGTATTTGTAACCAAGCGCTCTCTGAAAAGCCTTACTATGCAAGCTTTTCTCCAGGATGTTACAGCTGTGACCTGGGACAGAATTAATTCTTTCCCCTCCCTGTAAGAGGCATGGTCTTTTTTCAAAAACAGTTTCAGTCTGATTATGAATAAACATGCCCCTTTGAAAAATTTTACAATTAAAAATCATTTCAGTCCCTGGTCCTCCGTCAGTGCAGAAATATAGCAACACAGGCTATCAGAACTGCCAAAACCACTTATTTTAAAGAGAAATTCGTCGCATGTGGCACTAATGCTAGAGCATTTTGGAAAACAGTCAAGGGTTAGAATTAAGCTTCTTCCTCTCATTTACCAATCTCTATGGTATGTAATGACATTGTTGTTTTGAAAAGCCTCAAACGGTCTCACTTCTAAACCATCACTTTGTTAATGGCACCCAAACAATGTCAAAGTCAAATCCCGATCCAGTCTTGATGGACATTTTAGACACGACCACAGCAGATCTCCAGCCTCCACTGAACAACAGGTTTCTCCTTCACACCCCTAATGCCTTCCGCTTTGCAGCAGCTCATGACTGGAGCACACTACAAAACTACATAAATCCCTGATCCCAATCTCCACCTTTAAGCAGAAACTCCAAAACATTATAGTTGACACACATACTTGAGCATTTTATTCTTCTTTCTCTTGTTTTTTTTATTTTCCATCCATTATCTACCCTTTTGTCTTGCACTCGGGGTCGGGTGTGGGGGCTGGCGTCTATCCCAGCTGCTATGGGCGAAGGTGGGGTACACCCTGGACAGTCACCAGCACATCGCAGGGCCACATACAGAGACAGAAAACCATTCACATTCACACCTAGGGACAGTTTAGTATGCTCAATTGGCCTATCCCCAATGCACACATGTTTTTGGTGGTGGGAGGAAACTGGAGCTCCTGGAGGAAACCTCCACGGTCACGGGGAGAACATGCAAACTCCACACAGAAAGACTCTGCGCCCTCACCTGGGAGTTGAACCCAGGACCTTCTTGCTCTGAGGCAACAGTGCTAAACCCTGCGCCAACGTGTCACCCCTTTTTAATTTTCTTTTAATGTAATTGTTGTTGACGTCAAGGCATGTCTTTGTACAACTGTATTGTATGTTTATATTTGTGTTTGCAGCCTCTTGGCCAGGTTATGATTGTAAATGAGAATTAGTTCTGAAACAGTTTACCTGGATAAATAAAAGTAAAAAAAAAAATTGAGCAGGACAGATATGAACAGTTGAATAGCATGATCCACATTTGTAGATGGTTGATCGAATTTCAACGTCTGGCAGTGGCAGTGGTGTCAAGAAAGAAGTTGCTGCACATAAATTATACCTTAAACATGGACAATACACTTATGTGACTTATTGTACTGACCTGTATGTGCAGGACACAGGATGAACTCTGAGGTGGAGCACCACGATCGGAGGCGGTCACAGTAAAACTGTACTCAGCTTTCTCTGTATTTCTCAGTGGGGACGAAGAGCGCAGCTCTCCTGTGTTTGGGTTCAGAGAGAAGCGCTCTGCTCTGGAGCCTGAGACAAAAAAGGAAATTCAGGTAAGATGATAATCACTCCCAAGCCTTTTCTTCTCACTGAGAAGTGGATCTTCTACTTATTAATCTTCACTGGAGATGGTGGGTCAGGTCACACAGAAACTTTATAACACGTCTTCTATCAGTGTGTCGTATTTAGCTTCTATACAACTAAATTACATATTTGTTGAAGTTGTTGTTGTGTAAGTGTGAATTCTAAACATCTGCAGGCAGCTCAGACTGAAGGAGCTCTGTTTGATTACCAGACAACGAGTAAAAGATCGTTCCATTTTCTCCCTCATCTGGGTCTTTAGCCTGCAGCGTTCCCAACAGAGAGCCAGCAGGCATGCCTTCCTGCACCTGAAATACATTCAAAGTGGTAAAACACCTTCATGACATCTTAAATGCACATGTATGTGTAAATATTCCAGTATGCGACATTCATTAATGTTCATAATGTTAAACATCCTTATGCTCAGTCGTAAGTTATCAATGGGCCAAAAAAACAATTTTAAAAGAAAATTAACATTTTGAATTGTTAAAAAAAGTTTTCTCACTGGGTGACTGAATGGAATTAGGGTAACTTTCAGGTGGGCCAAATCAAATGTCTTCATCAACCAACTTTACCTCTCAAGTTGTTACAGTAGCATTATCTGATAACTGCTAGTGCTAGTAGAACATCATTAAGGCAGCCACATTAAAACATTTTTATTGTGCTTCACGTTTTTGGCATCCAATTATAACATTTAACTATGCAGACTTAATAAACATTAGTGATTTAAAACTCATAAACCACTGTGTTCAATTATTAAGTCTGAAAACACTTGGCAAGTCAAGTGTGATTTCAAAATGCAAACACATTAAAATAAAATAGTCCGCAATAAATTGTTGTCAAGACCAGTGATCTAAGCCCTACACTGATTGTGATTCTCACCTGGATTAGCAGCTCTCGGCCCGAAAGTGTGTGGCTGAAGACTGGTGCATTGTCGTTCTCGTCCACCACTGTAATGTGGGCAGTGCCTGTAGCACTGCGTGGGGGAGTGCCTCCGTCCTGCACCACTACTACCAACTGATAGCTAGACTGGTGCTCCCGATCCAGTGCAGTCCTGGTGCTGATCTCACCTGGAAAGGGAAAGAAATTGAGAGAAGAGAAAGAGAGAGAGTGCAAGACAGAAGAATGGAAAGCAAAAGAAGTGGATTGGCATTGGCATTAGCTGGACTTCTGAATTACACATACTTTAACTGCTCGAAGGCAATGCTGGTGGGAGGCAATGCCAGTAACCCAGCTCTTAGTCAGCACTTAATCACAATCCTAATTAACTAACAATAGCTACAGGGACTTCCTGCCCAAATTAACTGAGAAAGGGGCACATAAATTAACTGAATAATGTCAACTGCCTACCTAGCTAAGCCTAAATCATTTGAACACTGTAGATTAGGGGTGTCCAGATGTGTCCTTGGAGAGTCAGGCCAAGTGGGTGATCTTCCAGCTTAAACACGCTGAAACGTAAAGTTATAAATATAACTTCTATTCCCTGAATGTGAGGAACAACACATATATACATGCCTCCTAGCAGGGACAATGGCATGTATCAGGTTGGTCCTTCTTGTGAATAGCAAATCCATACTCCTGGGGACAAATCCATACTCCAGGTGGCCTAGTGGGTAGGATACTTGCCTCTGGACCAAGAGGTCATGGGTTCATATCCTACCTTCAGCACCACCACTGGGTTCCTGAGCAAGACCCTTATGCCCAGGTTGCTCCAGGGAGACTGTCCCCTGTAGTTAGGGAATGGAAGTTGCTTTGGATAAAAGTGTTGGCTAATTGCTGTAAATGTAAAATGTAATGTGGCTTTCTTGTCAACCCAAGAGGATGAGGCTGCTTACATGCTCAGTTCAGACAGCTGTTAGCAAAACTAAACAAGCTCAGAGACTTTGCAAATCACTTTTTTACTGAAAGAACGAGCAGTAAAAGCTCTCAAACAGTATTTCACAGGAAGACTTTGTTCGTAGCATTCTTGCCTGTTAGACCAGAAAACTATTCAAATTATTTTCCTTACATAGATAATTAACCTGCTAGTTAGATAGATAAGAAGGAGTAAGATGTCCTTAGTGAGGTGAGTGCATAAAAAGTAAGCAGAGACACTAGTGACAATAGATTATAGGCAGGGTGCAAGTCATTTTTACCAAGTTCAAGTCAAGTCTCAAGTCTTTGAGTGGCAATGTTTACAAATGGCGACTCTAAATGTGGGATTTTTGAGCTGTA
>JBBPCY010000035.1:10462795-10476266 GCA_037974405.1 Brachyalestes nurse
CTTTCTGTCTCTCCCTCTCTCTTTCCCTCTCTCTCTCTGTCTCTCTCTCCCTTCATCTCTCTCTTTCTATCTTTCTCTCTCCCTCTCTCTCTCTCTGTCTCTCTCACTCTCTCTCTCTCTCTCTCTCTCTCTCTCTCTCTTTCCCTCTTTCTTTCTCTCTCTCTCCCTCTCTCTCTTTCTGTCTCTCTCACTCTCTCTCTCTCTCTCTCTCTCTCTCTCTTTCCCTCTTTCTGTCTCTCTCTCTCTCTCCCTCTCTCTCCCTCTCTCTCTCTCTGAGGCCTACGTGGAGATGGCCTGTGTGTTGATCGCGCCTTTAGTGTTTCTGTAGCAGTGAAAATGAGCTCCTTTCACCTTTTAATGGGAAAGGATATCTGGCGCCGAACCAAATGAGGAGTGACGGGGGTTCAGGGAGACTTGGATTGTTTTTCTGAACGGCGGAGCAAAAAAACACAAAGGATCACAGTGTCTGCCTTTTTTATTTTGTAATAATTTATATTACTAATGTAATCTAACAACATTTTTTAGGGTTGAGGTTTTTTTTAACTTATTTTATTCCTTTCTATATTATGGCTAAACAATCAGTAATGGAACTTTGAGCCAGTTAGTGCATGAAATTGTTATAAGTGAAAAACCGCGTTGTTGTGTTTTGGTAAAAAAAATGCCTAAAATGCCTATTTTTATAGTGTAAAGATGCCCCAAATATGCTTCCAGAACACTTTATTATTTAAAATTTCATTTTAAACTCAGTTTAATGCATTACCCTTAAAGAAAATTTAATTCAATTTACAGTAATAAAAATGCAGGGCTTTAAACAAGAGAAACACGTCTGGAGACGATCCAGAGTCAGAAAACTATTGAAACCCGAAAGGAAAATGCTTAAAAAACGTTAGCATTAGCAGTTAGCATTAGCAATTAGCATTAGCAGCGTACGACGAGTCAAAACAAAGACTCGTACACAAAAGAAACGCAGAAATAACTCTCTCTACCCACATGTCTAGACAGGGCACAGCTTACTAATACTAAACAAACTTTGGAAAAACTTTGGAAAATTGGGGAACAAATGTTTAAAACTAAAATACGAAGACAAGACACGGAGCAGTCACACACGACTCTCTCTCTCTCGCTCACTAATTCTGCTCCAGTGCAGGGACGTGGTAGTTTGAGTCGTATTCAGGCTGATCGGGTCTGTACAGGATAATAATACGACCCTGCGCTCCATACTGTTCGCCAGGCTGTGTAATTGCGTTTTTCTCTGTGACTTAAAGTGTAAAAATTCATGCTGAGGGTGTGATTTGCACCCCCATAGAACCGGCCCTCTGCGTGTCGTGTATGTGTGTGTGTGTGTGTGTGTGTGTGTGTGTGTGTTTGTATCTGGAGAGTCCTGGAAGCGAGTTTTTCATGTCACCTCACCCTCACAGGGCCTTTTGTTCGACATGCTTTTCACCACCAGCCGCTGTCGTGCTCCAGAACGATCCGCCTGTACGCCAGCTGGTAGATTCGTTTATATCCTCTCTGTTCTTCCTCTCTCTCTCTCTCTCTCTCTCTTTCATTCTTCTTCTTATCTTTAACTTCTGCCCCCTGCTCTCTCTTTGCTCAACTCACTTTGTCCATGAGTGTAATGACAATTGGCCCATTTTCCCGAATATCTCAGAGTTTCTTGTGGGTCGGGACCAGTTGGTCCTGTTTGCTCTGGTCTGAAGAAACTTCCAGTAGACGCTGCTCCTCTGTAGACCAGAGTCTCCCTTTTCAGTTCAATTCAGTTTTATTTATATAGTGCTTTTAACAATGTCATTGTCTCAAAGCAGCTTCACAAAAATGAAACAGTTTATTTATTTTTTTTCATTTTCATTTTCATTTTCATCCCGAGTCCGACTGAACCGATTCCGAGTCCGACTGAACCGATCCCGAGTCCAACTGACCCTGCCCTGAGTCCGACTGACCCTGCCCTGAGTTCGACTGACCCTGCCCTGAGTCCGACTGACCCGATCCCGAGTCTGACTGAACCGACCCCAAGTCTGACTGAACCGACCCCAAGTCCGTCTGAACCGATCCTGAGTCCGACTGAACCAGCCCCGAGTCCGACTGAACCGACCCCGAGTCCGACTGAACCGACCCCGAGTCCGACTGAACCGACCCGAGTCCGACTGAACCGATCCTGAGTCCGACTGAACTGACCCTGAGTCCGACTGAACCAGCCCTGAGTCCGACTGAACCAGCCCTGAGTCCGACTGAACCCACCCCGAGTCCGACTGAACCCACCCCGAGTCCGACTGAACCCACCCAAAGTAAAACTGAACTGGTTTTGAGTCCTACTGCCCTGGCGTACCTCCAGTCAGACAAACTGGACTTTGTGGGTCAGATGTGCTCGGGCACGGTACCGATCGCCCTGTGTGAGGAAATCCTGATGCCTCTTTCCTCAGTCACTCCTGTGACTTCAAACAGTCTGGAGAAAAAGAGATTGAAAAAGAGAAGTGGGAGAGGCTCGTGTCCTGTAAAATTAGCATAGGGGCTTTAAGTGGGTTCAGTCAAATCCTACTTCTCTTCCTCCTCTTCCTTCCTCCTCCTCTTCCTTCCTCCTCCTCTTCCTTCCTCCTGCTCCTCATCCTCCCCCTCCTCCCCTCCTCCTCCTGAGTTACGCTCCTGGTGAGGAGGTGCTAAATGTAACACTCGCTGTACAGCTGCTGACTAACAGCTGTGTCTCTCACAAACCATCATCAGCTCCAAGGACCTGTCGGCCTGAGCAGATTTACATTCTTCATAACCTCTGAACGTGTGAGTTACAGTGTTAAGATTATTGACTAAATAGGAGGCCTAGTGTTCAGGCTATAACCTGTCAAGTTGGGAACAGTTCTCCAGGCTTCCTGAAGGACTATCAGAGACTCTCATTTCCAGTCCAGTCCCTGAACCTGACCAGTTTCAGAGGGAGGTTTTTTGTTTTGCAGAACACAGTTACTGTTGTAATTACTTAATTACGTCTAAATAGTGGAACAAAACAACAGTTCTAGGCTAATTCTATACCTTAAAGAGGCACTTTAGAATTGCGGGATGTCACCTTTCCTGAGGTGTCGGGGCGGGATGTAGGCGCGTGTTAACTTAAAGAAAACAAAACGAGAAAAAAAAAACAGTGAATGAAAACAAGGAAGCTACATTTATACATAAGACAAGACTCAAAAGAGCTGATAAAGGGGGCACAACCAACTCTGCACAGGTGAACAAACTATAAAGGGGGTCTTGGACAAGGATAAAGAACAACACAAACAAAAGCACATTGTCTAAAACAAATGGGGACATAAAAAAGGAAACACAGAAGAGGACAACGCAAGTCAAATATATGATTTATTTTAAAAGTGTGGTATCATAAAGGATAAAATGCCATAGAACTTCTGTCCCATGATAAAATGATAAAAATATATTAGATTTATACTTTGCATGAATATTCAGAAGTACTCATTTGCATTTTACACTTATTAACAATCAAAATGGGAATTCCTATTGTGTTTTTCCTATTTCCTATTGTGTTAAATATCTGCGCTCCCATATGACCGAGAGACTAATTTAATGACGCGTCATTAATTTGAACACTTAAAAAGTGATAAAGTCTATTTTTTGGACATATGCTGTAGTTTTGTGCTCAGACAGTCTCAGAGAGTCATTAGACCATGTGAGTTTAAACTGCAGGCTTATAATTTAGTTATTGATCTTAAGACTCTAACTGCTGTGAATTATTCAATAAATAAAATGAAACTAATGTGAAAGTTATGCAGAGTGAGGAACTGAAATGTGAGCCATCATGCAGGATTTAAATGGTTAATTGATTTTAATGAATCATTAATATCAATGCTAACTCCCCCCTGTCCCTCATTATTAAGAGAGTTCTCCAGTTGGAGGGTGGGGGTGCTGGATGGGGTCGGGGTCTGAGCACTGGCTGGACTGAAGAGTCCCAGGAAGATCCGGAAATGAGGGCAGCAGAGTGTGTGGTGTGCTGGGATTAAGGAGGAGGGTCCGGCTCCAGAACTCTGGCAGGTCTTTAAGCTGTTAGGGGCAGAGGTGTCCTACGCACCAGAGTCTCTACGATTTCTCATCACAGATTTTTCTGACAGTTAATCTTGCCTCTAATCCTCTCTGGGTTTGGAGCTCGGGACCGCAGCTTAAGTTCGAAATTCCATGAAAAGAGGAAAAAAAGGTGCAAAGAGATTTAAGGCGTACTCTCATTGGGCCTTGTCGCCCTGTACCGCCCCCACTCCCCCTGCTGGTCTGATCTCACACTGCGCTTAACCTCCCGGACCCGAGCTCTCTCACTTTCTCACAGGCCTCTCTGCTTTATCCAGATTTACGGACTGTCCTGTACCTTCAGTTAGGAATTTCAGCTCCTCACTACGTTTTAGCCGTTAAAGATGGTGCCGAATTGGTGCCTGAATGGGCGGGGCTTAACTGCTGTAGCCAGAATAATGATAAATATTTAAATCAGTTGGTTTTGTGACATCACAAAAAGCTGATTTGAAAACAGGCTTTTTTTGTAGCTGGTTTTCCGAATATGGAGTGAACTTTCCTTTTGAAACAATATTTACAGACTTTACGGCTTTATAATTCCGGAAAAGTGGTGATATGGGCTTTTGATACCTTTATATTATATACTGCTCAAAAAACTTAAGGGAACACTTTGTAGTCAGTGTATAGCATCAAGTCAATTAAACTACTCAAATACTGATCTGGTCAGTGCAGAAGCAAAGGGGTTGTTAATCAGTTTCAGCTGCTTTGGTGCACTAGAGGGGAAACAATGAGACGGAATGGTTTAACAGCTGGAGGCCACTGACATTTGATGTGTTTACAAAGTGTTCCTTTAATTTTTTTTGAGCAGTATGTATATGGTAAAACTATAATACATAAAATGTTGAGATACAGTAAAGAAGGTAGAAGCAAAAACATTATTTGCTTCTAATTATTTCTATTGGGCATCAAGTTTCATACAATTTAGAGAACACCTCCTGTGTACAATTACAGAAAAGTAAAAACCCGAAAAGACGGAGTTACACTGCAAACGCAGGGGACTCACATGAGAGCCTGGGTGTAGTTGAAGATGGGTGTGACCCCCAGGAACCTCTGGATGCCCTCCATCACCAGGGCTGGGTTGGAGCGAAGCAGCGCTCCGTCTGCTATATAGAGTTGCTGACAACAAGGAGAGACGCAAAAGATACAGGCTCACATACATTTTCAGTTCATATATGAGATATACTGCATTATATAAGGTACATAAACACATTGTGTAAGGTGTAGAGAATCTTGAGGAAATGTCATTATTTTACACAGGATTTCTAAAGCTTATGACACATGATTCATAATTATTTTTTCACAGTCAGTCTGTGCAACTTGAGGAGAGAGATAACAGACTTTAAGAGACAGATGACATACTTCAGAAGACAGATTACAGACTTTAGGAGACAGATGACAGACTCTGAGGGTAATTACCCTGCTCAGACAGACACTACATGTCAAAAAATGTGTAAACATCTGCTCATCTAATGTTTTTCTTCCTGAAATCTGGATATTTAAAGGGAGCTTGTCCCTTCTTTCCTGCAGAAACAGCCTCTACTTTTCTGAAACGGCTTTGCGTTATATGTTGGAACATTGCTGTTAGGATCTGATTGCAGTCATGAAGGCCTTAATAAGGTCAGGAACTGATATTACTTGGGTGAAATTTTTCTGATGTGCAATTTTGTGGGTACCATTACTACTGTTTTTTGTCTGTCACTCCATTGTGTACCTCTGTGTGTGTGCATATCCATAGTGTTCTAATATTTATTTATATATCCACTCTATAGATATATACATGCATATGCTCACTGTGTATATACATACTTATCTAAGTTTACATATAGTTTACTTAAAAATATTAATTTTTTACAGTACACATGCACATTTTTATTTTATCCTATTTTTATAGTCCTAGATTGTATAGTGCACATTTGTATTTTTATTCTCCTTTATTCTATTCTATTGTTTTTAATTTTTGCTGCTCTATTTTCTGTCCACTTTCTGTTGTGATGATGCAAATCTCCCACTCGTGGGACTAATAAAGGTTTATCTTATCTTAGTTATGGATTGAAAACGCATCACTCTGGAACTGGAAGGAGCTCCAATACTCCAGAAACTGCTGCTCCACTGCTCCACAGAACACAGGGTGCTCTTTAAAGCCGCTCAGTTCATTTATTAGGTGTCTGTATACTTTTGGCCATGTAGTGTACGTTTAAACAGCACCCATGGTGATGATGAACAGCAGATATAAACATGGAGTGACCCAAGGAAGAGTTTGGGAAAAGCATTATTTTTTTACTACTTTATCTCTTCTTAATAATTCACTGTTATTTAAAAGCAAACGCAGAGTGATTCCATACAGCTGGTACAGACACTTGCATCTCGTGTGTGTGTGTATACAAAGTGAGTAGAGCCACTACCAATTATATTACCAAGTAATCTAGTGGTAATTTTGAAGCTTAATTAATCAAACACATTTGATTACAGCTAATGCTTTATTCTATATTTTGGGGCCGGTGTGGGTTTCCTCCTTTCCAGTGATGCACAAAAGCAACTTGAAAGCTCTTGGGGACGATGTTCAATAATAAACTGCAGGTGAACTGCCTTGACTCATGCAAAGTAATCAATAAGCTCATTTACTGCAGCTGCATTTGAATTGATTGAATCCGTTTTCACCCCGAGCGATGGGTTTGAATCAGACATGCTGAGTGTTTGGGTTGTACCTGTCTGGACTGGAAGTGCAGCAGCCAGCGCTCCAGGTGCGCGGCATACTCTCCAGGCTTAAGGCAGCGGCTCTGCAGCACCAGCAGCTCTTTAGGGGAGGACGGCCCCGCCGTCACCACCTGGTGGAAGGTGTAGTTGATGGCAGACGGGTCCTGATGAGCCCGCTGGTGCTTTAAACACACACAAAAAACCACAGTACATCATTATATCACCTCACATAAAGGTGATAAACCCACCAACAGTTTGAGTGCGGGACAAGCAGTCGAGATTCCAGAGCAGAGATGTTCACAAGTCATTTTACCACGTCCAAGTCAAGTCTCAAGTCTTTGTGCTCGAGTCCAAGTCAAGTCTCAAATCTTTGAGTGGTAATGTTTACAAAAGGAGATTCTAAATGTGGGATTTTTGAGCTGTAAATGTTGAGCTCTAAATGTTTAGAATGTGCTAATTGGCCACGCCCCGTGATCACAATTGGCTGTTACTTAGCAGGGGGCTGGACTGCGTGCTGTGATATCCCCTCACCAACATGGAGGATTTGCCTTAAATGATCTTCACAGTTAGCTAGGGCTCGGTGAGACCTTTCCAACGATCCCTCGAAAACTGTTATTAGCTGAAAACCGTTCACCTCAGACAAAAGTAACGGGACAGCGGGGCGAGGTGAATGGTTTTCGCGGGTTATTATGGCAAACGAGGGATCGTTGGAAAGAATGCGAGATATAAATAAATAATTCCATGAAATGAACATTGTTTACGAGTTATGACTCACGAGTCACAACACACAAGTCCGAGTCAAGTCTCAAGTCGTTGAGGGTAAGTCTAGTCAAATCACAAATCTTTCTTTGTGCGACTTAAGTGCGACTCGAGTCTGAGTCTCAGACTCGAGTCCCCATATCTGCTACCTACCCTCACCATGGGTACTTTTTCGATAAATGAATGCACAAACAGCATGGTAGGTTGGATTCAACTGTATAACTATCTTAGTAAGATTAGTAAGTGATCAAGTGTGCTTGCTGCATTAAAATAGAGGATTTTGCCACCAACCTTCTGGCCTGTTTTTGGCCACGCCTATTTCATACAAAACTGTGATTCAAATTGCTATGACCTCAACTTAATGCCATCTGTGAGAATCTGTTGAACACTGTAGGCCGTTGCCTGCTCACCAGTCTGGGAGTTGATCTGAAAGTTGCGATCAGTGTGCAGTAGCCTAAAGGTGAGGCGACTGTTGAGACCAGCATCACGGTCTGAAGCTGAGACTCTGCCAAATCCCGTTCCCGCAGGTAGGTTTTCCCTCACAGCCAAGAAGACCCTCTCCTGAGAGAGGCGAGGAGAATTGTCGTTTTCATCCGTCACAGAGACTCTTACAGTAGCGCTGCCTGTTTTCTTCATCTGCCCACTGCCTGTGGTGGCCAAAATGGTCAGCAGGTAGATGTCCTTTGCTTCTCTGTCCAGAGCACTCTTAACAAACAACCAGCCACTGTCCGGGACGATCCCAAAGCTGGCCGCATCTCCATCAGGCCGGAGCCGGTATGAAAGTGGGGAAGAGGGAGTTGAACCTTCAGAAAAATGTAATTATAAACATATTTTATTGCCCCTGATATAATTTGTTATGACCATCACCAAAGGCAAACGCATTTGAGAAAACATATTTGCAGTGATCTTCATACATATTGGCACATAGATATTGGAAAAAAAAACACTGGAAGAGATCATGAAAAGGGTCAAGAAAAAAATCCTTTAGTGGTTAATTACCTCAACCTATTACTAATAATATAAAAAAACTAATGTTAAACTGAAGTAAGTTTAGGATAATAATAAAACTCTTAACTCACATTTGCCCAAGCTGTACTAAACCTTCCTGGAAAAGGAATGTCTGAGCTCAGTCTGAGCTGTCTACAATTGTACTTGCGGTCCCCTGAAAGCCTTTTGGCTAAGGTAAAGAAGGGAGTCCAAAGAAGGGATGTGGCGTGATTCTAATTTGAGAAGTAACCACAAATTACTAATTTGCTACTGTCCAGTCTCAAAAAATTTAATAGGAGAGGAATTGTTGCTGTTATATGGACAAATTGACAATACACAAAGCAACACATGTAGGGAGCCAGTAATTGCAATAATTGTGACACATAGGTTTTTGTAAAATGTTTTATGATCTTTTTCCTCTTTATCAAGGGTGCCAATAATTATGGGGTTCACTGTATAAAACAGGCCCTTCCAAACAATCGTACACGCCCTTCCAAACAATCATACATGCCCTTCCAAACAATCGTACACGCCCTTCCAAACAATCGTATACGCCCTTCCAAACAATCGTACACGCCCTTCCAAACAATCGTACACGCCCTTCCAAACAATCGTACAGGCCCTTCCAAACAATCGTACACGCCCTTCCAAACAATCGTACACGCAACATACATGTATACACTCTTCTTAACTAGCGTTTAATTTAAGCCTAAACATGAGTGCATACTTTACTCTGAATTATTATAATTGATGACAAATGATTCAAATATTTCAAAATAAATGTTTATATCTTTTGATTAAAAAATTCTAGAAAATACAATTCTCTACATTAACAGCGGACTATACTCACCTCCGTTTGCACCATTTCCAGCTTGATCTCTGTTTAGGGCCCGCACCTGCAAGAAGCGGGTGTTGAGAGGTGTGTTTTCTTTTAGCTCCACACGATAGGTCAGGGTGTCGAATGTGGGACCCTGGTCATCCTCAGCCTGGACGTGCACCACCAGAGTGAAGGTGGCGCTGCGCTGCGGGACACCACTGTCCCGTGCCAGCACCTGCAGATCATAGCGTGGGACGCTGTCATAGGAAAGGCTGGAGATCAGTCGGATCTCTCCGCTGCCCCGCTCTACACTGAATGCACGCTGGCCTCCGGACGGCAGCAAATGAAAGGACAGACGACCATTCTGGCCAGAGTCACGGTCCTCAGCTTGAACGCGATACACCACCGAGCCAATCTTGGTGGCCTCAGGCAGCAGCAGGGACTCTGAGGAGGTTGGCAAGAAGGTAGGGGCGTTGTCATTGACGTCGGCAATGGTGATGGTGACTCGTGTCTGACCGAAAGCTGGCGGAGAGCCGCTGCTGGCCTGGACCTCCAGCTCTAAAGAAGGTCGAGCCTCATGGTCCAGTGGTAGGCTGGTGCGCAGCGCCCCTGTCTCAGAGTCAACAGTGAAATAACCATCTGGATCACCAGAGGAGATTGTGTAGGAGATATCTTTAGTAGCTCCTGGAAAATGAGAGAGAAATACCACAGAAGGTGAGAGAGATAGAGGAAATGAGATAGAGAGAGATAGATAGAGAGAGAGAGAGTGAGAGAGAGAGAGAGAGAGAGAGAGAGTGGTCCTGACTGGACAAACTCCCTGTTTTTGGTTAATTATTATTATTTTTGTTGTTAACACTGATATCAACAGTCTTTTTATATTTGATCACACTGTACTCAATACAACCAAATCAATGAGAGGAAGAAAATGAGAGAGTGAGAGAGACACCCTGCTCTAAAACATTTTTCTCTGAAACATTTTTTACAATTCAGAAAAAAACACAACACAGAAAACAAAATGCCAGAACATAAAGTGTAATGACACCGCACAGGCAGGGGAAAGGAATTTGTGATTGATGTGAGGGTCTAATGAGCTCCACAGAGCAGCTGTTTTTCTATTTGTCCAACTGGCTTTACATGAGCAAAAAGACTGTATCGGGCCTTTCAGCACGTTCTGCCACTCCAGTTTGCAGACACCAAGGCCTTTTCAGTGCTATAAATGTGGAGCACTGTGTGCATGCAGCAGTGGGAACAGAAATTTGCTACTTATCCAGTCTAATTGAGCATAACTCAGTGCAATGCTGGCCAAAGCGGGTATGTCTTTAACTGACATAACAGAACTGGAGTTACCATTCTCCTCCAAGAGCACTGAGCTGTCCAAAAAAATTAGACTGAAAAGTTTTGAAAAGAAATTAAGCTGTGGCCAGCTGTGACCTTTTTGGAAGCATTTTGGAAGCATTGTGGTGGATATCTAACCAGAGGCTGGAATAGGCTACAGCGATACTGGTAAGAAAATTGGGAAAGAAATGATAATATTCTGTAAAAAGTATATTTATTCACAATTGTCCCTTTACCCTAATCACATGGGACCAGGCACGATCTTGTAATGAGAATGTAACTAGACTGGACTGCTGGGAACAAACCCTTATGTCTGTTGGACACAAGCCACCACTTGTCTGTGGATGTAACATAAGATAGCATGTAACTGTAAAGTGGAAAGAACTGGCAGCTTTATTAGGAAAAAAACAAGCGATCAGACTTGCGTGCCACACTGGAGGAATTTGGGGGTGGGTTGTTCAAGAGGTCTTATCCTTTTTAGTAGCAGAATTTGCCACAATCCAGAGCCAAAAGTCTATGAAGGTACCTAGACATATATTCTCTTCTGTATCAGCCCCCAGAAAAATGTTATGATATAAAGTGTAATTGATCAGCTCTAACTGTTTTGCTTTTTGTAGTTTCGCATAGGAGTTATGAGGCTATACGACTAAGTAATAAGGGGATACTTTCCAGTGCCAACTACATCATGACTTACCTCGGACTTTGCCATTACATAATCTCTAACGTAATTATGTATGTGGTTGTATGTTGTACATTTAAACAAAATGTGTGATGACTTTGTCTGAGCAGTTCTTGGCTATTCTAACTTTCTATTCTTTGTAGTTACTTTTGCTTCATAGTTCCATAGCAAACTAGAAGCACTGATCTTGGCTAACTACATTTTGGGAGAAATGATATAAAAGTGAAAATAACCTTTTTTATTTTTATAAACCTTTTCCTAAAAAGGCACTGCTTTACTTTGGCACTGCTTTACTTTTAAGTCAAACTTCTAGTTCAACGTGTATGAAATTTGAATAAGATTCAAGTAAGCACTCACCGCCCCTGCTGTTAGCTCGTACTACGCCGACCTCCGTGCCCCTTAGAACATCCTCAGAGATGGTGAAGAAGTATAGTGCCTGCTCAAACACAGGAGGCGCCACTGAGCCAGCCACCACACTGATGTTCACTCTGGCATTAACTGGCGCCGTGAGACCACCTCCATCCAGCGCTGTGATCACCATGGCAATGACAGAATTGGCCTTTCCATGCAGGGAGCGGGACAGAGAGATCACCCCTACAGAGAGAAAAATGCCAGTGACGATGACAACCCAGTGTGGTCACACACATCATAAAGAAACCCACTACACAGCCTGGAGTGAACGGATGTGTGTACTGTACGTGGGAAAAGGTGTAGTTGTTCATTTAGCGCTAGAGGGATAGAAACAGCATAGGATAGGACAGCATAAATGTAAATAACCAAATAATGTAAGCTACCAATCTAATTTGGCCCTAATAATAATATTATTAATAATAATAAAGTATGTAGCCTTGACTGTGTTGAGCATAAAAATATTAATAAATATTTCTGTTGCTGAATTTTCATTACTATTTTAAAGAGAGTTCATGACTTAACTTGAAGTGGGCAGTTTTTCACCTATTGGGTCATACCTTCGCAAGCAGGTAACCAAAAGGACAGATATGGCTGAAAGCTCAAAAATAGGTATAGTCTGGGAGAAAATTCTTAACATAACAGATAAACAGATAGCTTTCCCAACATTACCACTGACCAAAAGACAGGTCTGAAGCAGCCACTAAACTACAGCTTTCTCTCCCTGGCAATGTTCTAACAAACTAACATGCAACTAGACTCTGACACACACATTTCATACTGCAACTGAGCTGAGTACAAATCATATTTAGGCTTATTGATTGATAAGTGTTGATAGGTGTTGATTAATTCACATGAAAAGTTTTTTGCTGCCCTAATAATAAGGTAATAATTATAAAAAACATTAATTGACGCATTAGTGTATCAGTCTATGTTCTGCTGCTATTAGCAATCATGTCACACAGCATCGTCACCAGGAAGCGTAAGCGTTAATGTAAGTTTGACAGTAAGTTTGATGTTTGATGGTTTTTAGTAACGTGGGCTTCTGCAACTGCTACTACAAATGAACAATAAACATGATTCGCCAGTGCCGCCTAAAGGTGCGTTATTGTTTTTATGAAACAAACCATGTCATAATGAGTTTATTTTCTTTCATTTTATTGATTTTATTTTATGATAAACAAAGAATGAAGTACTCACACACACACATACACACGCACCTGTGTCCTTGTTGAGGGTAAAGAAATTAGAGCCTCCTCCTGGCACGGTGCGATACGTCACCTTGCCGTTCTCCCCAGCGTCAGCATCATGAGCCGTTACCCTGACAACGGAGGTTCCAGGAGCGCTTTGTGAGCTCAAGCTGACTGCGTAGTTGACGGGGTAAAATGTGGGCCTGTTGTCGTTTATGTCTTGCAGTGACACCTTCACCATGGTCGATGAACTCAGACCGCCCTGAGGGACAAAAGGAACATTTTAATGGCCTCTAAAAGTCAGGAGGAGTAGCAACCCTGATGTAAATGTAAACTCATCTACATTCGGATGAAATAATGACCATACCCTCATTATACCTGTACTCATTATTTTTGCAAGCAAGGTTTTATGACGGCATTAATAATAGAAATGAGGCAATAAGAGAACCCCTGCTTGCCCATGAGAGAGAGAGAGAGAGAGAGAGAGAGAGAGAGAAAGAGAGAGAGAGAGAGAGAGAAAAAAAGAGAGAGAGAGAAAGGGTGAGAGAGAGA
>JBBPCY010000035.1:10476366-10493953 GCA_037974405.1 Brachyalestes nurse
TAAAAGTAGCCAATCCGAAACCTGGATACAAAGAGAGAGTCGTGGGTGGGACTTCTCTCTCTCTCCCTCACTTGGAGAGAGAGAGAAGTCACACACACGTGCACACTCTCTCAAAGACACAGAGCAGTCACGCACAGTCTCTCTCAGAGAGAGAGAGAGAGAGAGAGAGAGAGAGAGAGAGTGTGTGCATGTGCATGTGTAACATTTAACATTAATAACATTTTACACCCACTTAATCTATTCATACTCTACATGTCTTTATGCTGTTAACACATTTTGTTCTTTGTGTTTAAACAGTAAAAAATGTTACTAAGCTGTTTACATGGAATACCTGATTTTTTAGCTTAACCCTATACAGCAGAATTTTTTTGTGGTTTACGTTGGTGACAAATTTCTTTTGTTCCCATTTGTTTCATTTTATTCAAATATGAGTTAAACGGCATTAAGAGTTAACCACTTCTTTCAATGTCACGCAATGGCAAACAACATACATGTATAGAATATCTACACTTTTATCAGAATTTGCCCACTTCAATAAACTGGGAGTGGGAAACAATTTTGACTTCTAAAGCTTAAATATTGTTTGTTCTATACAACTAAGAAAATCCCTGATTCACACCTGTGTGCCTTATTCTAATTCTGATGGCTTAAAGTACTGTGGTTATGGTGGTACTGTGGGCAAGATGGAGGTAGGGGTCATGGTCAGCGACAGATTGAGACCAGTTTGAGAAAGGGTGCAGATGAGAAAAGCATTAGGGGGGGCCCAGTGATGAGCTGGGCCCCTTTGGGGAGCCGTGCAGAGGCCCTCAGCTGCGAGTAGAGAAGGTCTAGCGCTACATCGATTCTCCACACCCTTCAGGCATTCAGAGACATGAGTGCTCACAATCCGCACACTTGCTGAGATAAACACAAACACATTCACCATTGCAGCAGAAATTCCCATGCAGGAGAAGCTATTATGAAAACTCTCAGAGCAATAAAAGAGAATACAGTAAAGAAGTGATCAGATAAACAGCCACAGGTTCCAAACAAAAAGAGTGAGAAGGAAAGCAAACTTGAAACTTGGTCATATGCTGCATTTATAAATGCTTAATAATAATGTTAAGAACACATCCTGTACAGAGAACGCACAGTATAATGCAGTTTCCATTTATTTGCTGAATTTAACATTTTAAAAAAATGTAGCAAGTACACAGGTTAAGGCACATTTAATATGTTACATTTAGTTTTTTAATGCTCAGCACAGCAAGTAACTAAAAACTTGCTGTTTATTCTGAATTTTAAGTATTATTTCAGCCCGGATGTGGTTTTAAAGGCTCAACCAGAAGAAACGTCATTTACATATACCAGTCTTAAAGGCACAGTAACCAAAACAGTCTGTTTAATTCTGGACAATAAAGTGAGGCTAAAACCAATAAAAGTTAATTAAGACTAATCCTGCACAAACATGATCAAATGTTGCAAGTGACTGTGTAAATGTTTAAATTGCATGTTAAGTTTAGAATAATTATTAAACTGTTTGAGGGATTAAGTCCTTTGTAAAATGTGACTGTATTTGAAAAAAATGCATTTAAGGCCTGGATATATTTGTTTCATTTTTTTAGGTGTTATCATACAAATCCCAATATAGTAAAATCTATAACAGGTCATATACAAGTACATAGCCCTCAAACCTAGTGAAATTTAAACAGATAAGAATTGACCTTTCAGCCTCAGTAGATTCATTAGAGGGCTGATAAGCTGGAGCCTCTCTCATCAGTGTTCTCCGTCTTTGTCCATCCATAGACCGAATGATTTTTTTCCACAGGCGTGGGAATGATGAAACATGACTGTTGCTCCAATTTTGGCAAAAAAACAGTTGGAAGTGATATTAACAAAGTAGTCTGTCCCCACTCAGTCAAGGGCTTTCAGTTAAGTGCAATACACCCGAAGTAGCACTACTAGAAATCTGAGAGACTACTTAGTCTAGTATTAGAGCATGATACAGATAGATTAGACACTGGTGTGAAAGCAGAGTGGTAATTCTGTCTGGATGAATCCCTGCTGGTGCCTTTGAGAGCCATCCATTCCTGATGTGAGGTCATAATGTGTGCAGTCTCTCACAGGAAAAGAGTGTGTCCCACTGTAAACCATAACTCAGTCCTTTCTGGGGTGGCATGTCTCTGAAGAGGTGGAGAACAGGGGCCATATGTATCAAACTTTGCAGTATGAATAACACTGCGGGAGTCAATTTCACCACTATATGACTGGATCCGGGATCAGCAACATGATTCCCAAACACTTGATGTATACGCTGCCATTTTGTCTCTACGAAGTTCACACAAGCCAGTTATTTACTATTGATGTGTCTTCCTTAGTAGGAACAGCAGGTTATTTAACATTATTTATGCTTTTCCAAACTGCTGGTAAAAACACACAAACTCTTTTTCATTAATATTAAGGTATGGAAAATGCGACAGGGTGACTTGCAGTTGAATTGTAAAGGCATAGGAAAATATAACCCAAGGACAATACTGGTACTCACCTGAACAGGAAAGTCAATGCTCAACACTAACGAGACTTGCAACTGTTTATATTTACAGCATTTAGCAAATGCTTTTATCCAAAGTGATTTCCGTTCCCTAACTACAGGGGGCAGTCTCCCTGGAGCAACTTGGTGTTCAGAGTCTTGCTCAGGAACCCAGTGGTGGTATACTGAAGGTAGGATTCGAACCAATGACCTCTTGGTCCAGAGGCAAGTATCCTACCTACGAGGCCGCCACCATCCCTTGTTTCCCTTGCCACAAATACACAGACCAGCCATAACATTAAAACTGCCTGCCTTGTATTGTGTAGGTACCCCTCAGGGCTCTGCATGGGCACCCTGTCTGGTCTGCAGCTAGACACCTCCATGCGCAACTAGCTGCAGTACACTGTGTGATCTGACAGCATTCATTTTATTGACAATTTGTACTACAGTAGCTCTTCTGTGGGATCAGATCAGGCTTCACTCCCTGTGCGCTTCAGAGAGCCTTGGGCACCCATGACCCTGTCACCAGTTCACTAGCTATTCTTACTTGAACCACTTTTGGTAAGTACTGACCACTGAGGGAGCACCTTACAAGGCCTGCTGTTTTCTGACCCAGTCATCTAGCCATTACAATTTGACCCTTGTCAAAGTTGGTCAGATCCTTATGCTTGGGATCCTTACACATACTCTGGATGTGGAAATAGTGGCCTCAATCATAATCATAAAAAAGATTCTGATTTTTTCAGATTATACTAGGTTTTATACTAGGTTTCAGATTGAAAACATCAAAATAAATTTGCTTTCTTTCTTTCTCTGACAGAACTTTTTTAGCTGATTCAAAGGGGTGCAGAAAATTGTGATTACAAGGGAAAGATGCTGGCTCTTTTTCCATGGATCGTTCCTATAACACCAATCAGTAATTCATTAAAACAAGTTTATTTTCTTTCAACACCACTGAGCTCCAGCTTGGAGACATACATACCTTTGGACAACATCTAAGGAAAAGGCAAAAGGCAAAACAGGGTAAGACCGGCAGAATAAAAGTGAAATGTCTGTAAGACATTTCACAGAAAGTAAAACTTACAGAAGACGAACTTAGGTGAGAGGTATAAACTCCAAAAATTAGGTACTTTTTGGTGGATGGTAAATTTCAAAACCAAGTAAACTACACGGAAACAATAAACAAGTACTATTAACTAGGTAAATGTGTTACAAGCTCCACAGTGAAGCTGTAAGTAGTCAAAATTCTGTACATTAAGCTGATAAATGACATAGCAAAAAACTCTTGAAAAAAAACTCAAAAACTCTAAAAAAAAAAAAGAGTTGTAAAATAATGTAATATGATGGGATACTATGATAGACTTACACATCCATTACATTAAAAGCAACCTAAATCTGGCCTGTAAAGGAAAGCATTGCATCATATTATGGGCTGACTGATTTTCCTCCATAAAAATGTGACAATACAGTGAAATGTAGCACCAATATGCTGGTATTTAAGACCTTTATGTAATTATACAATTATTATACAATCTGCTTAATACACAGCAACACAGCATTTTAGGGGACTTCATGTTTTGGTAATGTTTTGGTGTATGTACCTAATACCTAGAACTAATACCTGTAAAGGAAAGCAAACTTTGGAGCATTCAGTGATGCGCTACTATTTTGAACAATACAATAAACTCTAGCTACAAACACTCTAAATAAGATTCCTAAATGGTTCTATGGTTCAGGGTAAAAAGCTAGAATAATGTATCTTTACTTTTGTTGAAGGCTCTTTAACACATGCTGGAAATGAAGGTAATAAAATGTTTTAAATTGTTTATTTCAGTCTGATATATCACAAATAGAAACAGCACTCTGATGTCCAGCGCAACCTGAAAAAGACCACTAATGCTGCAGAGCGAGGGCCTTCATGCATGTGCCTCTTGAGGCGAACCTGTTTAACTGCCGCTGAGTCTTCCTGGATTCCAGAGCAGTCATTTAGCTGACAGACCTTTGCATGCGCTCATGTGAATGTTATACAGCCACAAACACAGCGAAATGGTCGGGGTCACCGTGCATTTACAAGTGTTGTAAATGGTTTGTTATTACATTGCTCACAGTGCCTAACATGTGGTCCGCATTATTAACCCTCGGGCTTATCTCTCACTCGCATCCAGTGTCAAGAGGCTGAAGGTAAAATGTATCAGTATTTTTAACGAGAGAGTCTTCTGTCCCTAAACACTGCAGATGCAACATATACCCACACACATGTAGGGTAGGCCAAGAATCTCCCAGACTAACAAATCTTCTTGCGTGTTTACCTAGGAAAGCTGGCCTGAATACTGCCCCAAGTGGGTTCAGCACATGGGTTCATTTGGCTAATCTCTTCAGTTCAAAGTGACGATTAAGGTACAGGTCAGGGAGACTTAAGAGGAGTTAAGAGGATTCTCTGCTACAATGACAGAACGGGTCCATATCTAGATAAGAGCTATTCATTTGAATGTGATTTCATGTGATGTCAAGCTCAGAGTGTCGCACCGCTGCTTCTAAGCCTCTACCGCAGATCTATTTCAAAGCAGCCTTCAGAGGTGAGGGGCTATGGACTTAATTAGAGGTGAACTCATAACAAGCTCGTACATATTTATAGCCAGTTAAATCTCCTATCATTCTGGCACAAAGCCCACATTTGCATCACTGGACCAGCTGAGAGATTAGAGCAAGATATGTACTTACTGTACATAAATTAACCCGAGCTGGGAAAGCTACAAATAGCTGAACTGAAGCACTTTGGCTCACAGTTCGAGGAGAGAAGTCCAACAAAGGATTTAGTGGTACATCTAATCACTTACCCATGAAGTTTGTAAAACATCATATTCGAGGTTCTTTATTAATGTCCAGTCTTGGCCCTCGGATAGTCAATGGGGCAAAAAAGAAGCTATAAGCTTCACTGCATGATGAAACAAAACAGTAATAAGCCATTGATTATTATAGTTTTTGTTCTCACTGTGTGTGCACATTCATTTAGAAATCATCACAGTGCATTTAACAATAAAGGTAACATAGAACATGCATGAGCTTAAACACTTGAATGTTTATGAACAGCATATGTCAATAATCACAAGATAGAAGGTGTTTTATAAAGTAAGTGTCGTAGTAACTGACACAATGGGCCTTGAACTAAAAGGTTAACAATTATTTGTTCCACTTACAATATGGTTATGAAGTGTCATTCCCATGCTTAAGAAAAAAAATTAAAGAAAGCATACATCCGCATACATCAGCAGGTATAGATTACTGATCTCAGCATTAAATATATTCCACTTCTTTTCATGGCAAGCGATGAGCCCTTTTCCTTATCAGCAAATGCCATAAACTCTGAGCTTCTGAATATTGATCTAGAGATAACTAATAGACTAGTGCAGCCACCCCACAGGTGCTAGCCCACTATGATTAATGTGAAGCACGCATTGTGTCGAGTGTTAAACACAAGTAGGGGGATGGTAGCCCCAGCCCAGAAGGACCCCCACTTTGAGACATCCAGCATCCTCCCAGGAGGCAGTTCAAAGAAGAAGCTGGTCTGGCACTCAGATGCCTGTTATAAAATATAGAGATCTGTTCTGTAAAAGTGGTAAGACTTAGGTGGCCACACTGGCCGCCCACCTGGAATCTTGGCATGACACATTAATGGGCTTTACATTAATATTATCAAATAAATCACATCATAAATCTTCTTTACCACATACAGACTACAAAGCCTATTGTTTTGCAGCAACAAACCATATCATAAATATGATATTTGTGTCTTAGTAAAGCACTAAGCGTTTTGTGACCATTCAACGCTTTTACTTGGGGCCTCTTCCTTTATTTGTGGAAATATAACTGCTGCTCCCAAAAGAAAATAAAAAAAACGGTTGTTTTAATGGGGCCATGTCTTGATTTTAAACTGATTTTGAAATGTAATCATTACAATCATCAAAATTAAGCCCAAATTGCCTTGCAATAACAAACACAGTCAAGGCATGCCAAGATTCTTAGATACAATGACAGATCCTCGACAGTTTTACTGGAATTTCAATAACCATGGGAAATTATAAATACGGCAAGCATGAAGAGGGGACCTGGCATAAGGAGCGCAAAGAAGATTCCAGAAATCCTTCCAGATGCTCAAGTAGTCTTTTTATGAGCGGAGATTCATTATTTGCAGAGTAGAGATTATTGGCAATCATTCTGCCAGTGTAATTTTGCTCACTGTGTTGGAGAAAACAATAATTAAATGGGACAGTGAAAAACTAGGGACAGCGCGACTTGGTCTATTTGAAGCCAAATAGCAACAGATGAGAATGGACAAACTTCAACCACTGCTGGTCCGCACTGAGGCAACGTCCCGACCCTCGGAAACCGCAGCTCATAACAAGATGCATAGCTGTGTAGGAAAGTGTACCTTAAAGAAGATTTACAGGCTTACGCATTTTCAGTGGAGCTCTAGTGTTGGGTTGTACAGTATATGTTATAAAGAGGGGCATTTTAGAGGCTTTCACATAAAGTAATTGTCCACAGTGGATGTTTCTCCTTCCCAGAGCTTTTGTAAAGATGCCACAGAATCTTTTTTTATTTTATGGACTTGTGGGATTTTTTGGTCTCTGCCAAAAGACAGCGTTTTCGGTCCTGCATTCTTCTTTGAAGTGCAGTCAAGAGCTGTCACTTGTTGCTTCCAATTTGTAATTCATGGTACAAGTATGTATACAGAATGCTGACGACCATGCACATTAAGGATCACTCACACTGCCCTTTATGGTATTTGAGGTTTAAATGTTTACGTGTTTGGTTTAAGGCCACTGTGTTCCAACAGAAACTGCACATTCGTCATCTACAGACAATTGATCCACTATATGTCACCAAGGCAAAATGAGCACATGTCTGGATGTAGGCTGCCAAAAAGAAGAGATTGTTTTGTCCCCATTTAATCAAATCCAAATGGTATCATGAAAAGACATACATACAATACTAGATTCCCAGTCGCATGTAACTGCTCTGCATTGGCCCTTCTCACTGAAAACACTAGAGACTGGAGGCATGCAATATGCTGCTATTTGAATGTTGGAGCCTAGGGACTAATCCAGTTAAATACAGGGTGATTAACGTCCCCTCTAGGCTACTAATGAGGCTTTGGAAGGGGAGAGTGAGGGAAAAGTAAGCTGGTTCTCCAATCTATGCTGTCCAGGGAAAGCATGTAGATGGACACTATCAAGCCCTCCTGCATTTTCATTTGCTTTATTTGGACACAAAGTGAACACCTGGACTGGGAAAAGTTTATCTACAAATCCTAAGCAACTTCTATTTGGTCTATACCTTTAGTTCCTCTCTTTCACAGCTTACATACTAGTTTCATAGCATTTACAAAGAATGAATAATAGGTCTTGAACGAATACGGTCAATTTCAGCTGACATGCATTGCCCTTTACTTAGAAAAGAACAGAAAACCATTTTTTGTCCCTACATGCATTTATTATAAAAGTCAATGGGCAGCTACTGAGACACCTTCCCATTGGCGTCTACTGTAAGTGTTGAGTCAACGGGTTTCCTGTTCATTTCTAAGTACAGGGAAATTATTGTCACTGGTAATCGATCATATGCTACAGACATGGCAGATAGAGATTAGGTTGAAAAACACTGGAGTAGTCAATTAAGAATAATAACTTAATGATAAGCCTTGAGTTCATGGGGTTAGGTGTTAAGTGCTGTTATGCATTATAATTTCATCATGGCAGGAACATAGTCATTTTATTACTGAATAAATCTCAAAGAGATTTAGGTTGCGTTTTACTTAAAACATTCCTCTCAACATCCCAGTGTGCATATTTTACATGTTGTGCCGCACAGCACCTGATCAGTAAGTATTGATTCCTTCTTCTCAAGTCTCGAGGTTATGAGAAGGAGAGATCGATGGGCTCGGTTGCAACCATACATCATGCTGACAGACACGGAGAGCAGCCAACGCTGCTAATATCACTCAAGCTAATTCAAGACAATCATGCTCACTCAGATACAGCCTATTCAAATAAATGCTTTTCTTGCCACATCAAACGAGCTTCAAGCTCATTTCTTTGGCATCTTACTTGAGTGAAAACACAGAGCTGGAAAATGTTAGAATACTGCGTATACATAGTTGCCAAATATGTCAAGATAAGGGGAATATCAATGTTTTACAATGCTGAGAATCAACCACAAAGAAAGACTTTACTCAGACACTAATATGTCATATCCATAGGACGCATGACGTTCTGCATCATTTCCACTGGATAATATGACCATCAGGTGAGTTTATCTTAAAAACTTCAGACAAAAAGCAGAGCAGGACCTGGACTAACTCTACTGCTGTTTCTGCCCTCCATATATCTCCAACTCCCTGGACTCACAAGGCCTAGGCATATAATCTCAGGGCCTCTTGTCATTCAAACCATCCAGCATAAAACAGAAGAGAGAAGCAAAGAAGAAAGGTGGAGAAGGTCCTAAAGTAAGGGTGATTAAGCTAATATAAAAATTATACGGTTGTATGGTTATAATTAGTATTTGGCATGCCATTTTACATATGCACTATTTGGCATTTCTGGTATCTATCGGTATACACAAACATTTGAAAGTCCTAGTCATAATAATTTCTGTTATTCAAGAATAACAAATTTCGGCATTTCAAAGAAGGCATTAAGTGATAAATTAAGGGTTGCAGTAATGATCTATTTATACTAAGTAATTTTTCAGAATGTAACCCATGTTTCAGAAACAAGGCTAGTGTAAATCAGGGACTCGTATATTTTTCACAGAGATATGGTGAACCTAGAACTATTATCAGCTGATACTGAAATTACACTTGATAATTACAATAAGTCCCTAATCATTTTTGACAATAATTTTTTATTTATGATTTATGATTTCATAAATAAGCTGCTCATTAGAAATTGATCACACATATGATCAACGTTCTATTAAAGTAGGAACGCCTTTACTGAACAAAACACACTACATTCATCAACACTGGGTAGTCTCTGCATTTAATATGGGAATGTTCATAACAATTGTCTGCTTGATGTCATGGCTATGTATGAACAGTTACATTCTGAAACCTTCTTTATGTTTTCTATCCATATTCTAATATTTAAAAAAAGAAAAATAGCTTTTCAAGTGACCTGGGTCCCTTTATTATTGTCTACAAACATATCAGAGCATCCCTATTCAAACGCAAGAGAGAATGTGAAAAAAATCAGCCATCACATGGATACGAATACAAGCCCTATTGGGTGCTGCTGTCATTCAGCAGACGTTCTCTATCGTCTCTCTTGATGGTACAGGCTCAATTACATGCCTGCCCTGAAACCCAAACAGCATTAGAGCTGTATAAACTGCCACCGCCACATTAAACATGCCTCCTTGGAGCCTAATCACTGCAGCATAAGCAGCTCAATCACACACCAGGCACCTCCTCTTCCACTGGAGCCACAGTGTACAGGGGGGGCGAAAGAAAGGGAAAAAGGAGGGTTGCAGGAAAAGGGAAGCAAAGAAGGAAAGGAGCAGGTCAGGGCTCAAGGGCCACTCTACTGTGGGGGAGTAGTGTGGATAAGGATAGATTTTCAGAGCTCCATAAATACAGACAGCACTCTCCCCCAGAAACCTGCAGAACTATCCCTTACTCTTGTTTACTTCGACCACTCAGCCCTGGGGCACAGTCTACATCAGTATACACACATATATTCACAGCTGGACACTCTTCTTTGTAACATATGCCTTCCATTTATTAGTATTCTGTAGTGCACTAAAGCACTTTAAGTCTTTCTTAAGGAAAATGCACTCAAGTGCTACTCTCATATCCATCTAAACTGTAACCATGGCTACGGAGAGTTAGAAGAGCTATTTCTCCTTCTTATTCCACTCTTCTCCTTTAATATAAGCTTTTCTCAATGTCATTTGGAAATGGAACATGATCTAAGGAACACGATCTAACAAACATCAGAGTTCATAGTCTTTTATTTTGCTTTACTCATAGCTTAGATCCTCATGGCAGAATAGCAGTCAGGGTCCAGTGACTGTCTGTGGTGCATGAAAGGGTCAGGGTCGAAGGTCAACTGAGCAGCAGGCTGCCCACTGCGTGTTCTATCTTAACCTCTGACACCTTCTTTTCTTAGGCATTGACATGACTTCTCAGTATCCTTAAAATTAACTATCAATGAGGGCATGACACAATGAAAGACCACCTGTTATCTTTAAATAACACACACACACACACACACACACACACACACAACACACAGATTCTCACACCTTTTCTACTATATTCAATTAGTCATTTTAAGCCATGATGTCAGTCACCGCAGTCACGGCGACACTGAGTTTCACCGCAGCCAATCTAATTAGGCAAGCATGGTACACTGACCTAATCTGGGCTATATATCCTATCAGAGTTCAGAGCGGCAGCATAATACTCAAGTGTACATCATATGAGTTCATGCTGGCTTCATAATACACATGAATGAATCATAGAGGTCATAAAAGTCTGGGCTATGCATGTGTTCAAAACCAGAAAAGCTGTGAAAAGGAAGAGAGCAGGTTCAAGCTATTACCATCTTTTATATAGCGAACATTGAGAGCACAATGATAGATACTAAATGCAAAGAGAGCGAAACAGACAGACTGCTCCACTGGCTCAGCCACATGTGCTTTTCTTGGAAGTGAAAACCCATAAGATGAGGTATTTTTAGTATAATAAAGTCTTTCTTTCATCTCTCTTTTAGTGAATAAAAGGTTCCATGTCGTTTGTTCATTACTTCCTTTTAGCTGACAAACTTTGCTATCTAATCAGTTAAGCAGAGGTTTAAGTGTCCCTAAACCTTTTAGCAAATAACTTCAGGCTTGTGATCACAATTAAGATTATTATTAAGATTATAAGTGTATTGCAATTGATTGTATTTTTCTCTGTATTTGTATTGTACTGATTTTGAATGAACTGTATATCTACCCATCTACGGATAGCAAATGATGAAATGATCTAGTTGTCTGTTGAAAAGCCTCTTATCTCCAACGATATTCATGGTCCTTGACAATATGTGATAGAAACACATGATCTACAACAGTGGTTTGCAAACTGTGAGCTGTGATCTACTGGTAGGTCACAGTTTGGGCACATGTGGGCTGCAAGGAAGGTGCATCAATGCCTATGTTTGCCTTTCCATGAGAACAGAAGCAAATGAAAGAAGGAATGGGGCACTTCTGCACCATCTGTGCTGATGGTTATACCTGCCACACAGCTTTGCACAAAGTGCCATTATGCTCTCTGTACTGAGTGGTACTTGTATAGCAGCGGAAGCCCTTCATGGTTGCCTGGCTCAAAGCTTCGACTCTATTTTTCCTGCTGTTTGCTGCAAGCTATATGAGACTAGAAATACAAAATGCTCCTGTTTGTCACTCATAACAGGTGTAGAAAAGATACATTTTTATTAACTAAATTGATTAATGTGAGAGCTGATTACATCTAAATACAAAACAAATGTCTTCTCATTATTTTATTACTTTCTATTTCACAGTCTGTTCAAGTACCTAACTGGGTAAACATAATTTATTCATTCATGGTATTTTGTTGCATTTCTAAAAGAAAACAGTGGTATGTTGAGGAACAATGGAGTGAAAGATTAAGTACTTAAGGAATTTTGGGGGTTTATGCCTTATTTTATACGTTTAATTAAAAAGTTGCATGCAGCACGTGGGTCCCGGCATGAGAATGTTGGATCAAAATTCGTAATATAATGTGTCAGTGTTTGACTGCATTTTAAACCAGAACGTGGAAGAGTCAAACTGTTTTTGTAAATGACTAAATCTGGAAGCAATTACCCGAAGACTACGGCAAGCAGCTCAGATCCACATCATGTCCTACATCTCACAGTTCTAATAGCTCCTCAGGCTTATCACCAAAGAAAGCTGAAGCTTGTGAATGAGGGACACCACTAGCTGCTTTTGTCAAGCCTTCATTCAAAGCTTCTACACAGACACGGACCTGTGCTAGACCACTAGTTCCTACTTGACTTGACTTGTAAACCAGGCAATTCTGAACGTATGTAAACCACCTCAACACATCGCATCCTCTCTTTTGCACTCCTGCAAAACAGCTTTACATGTGGCAAAAGCTTTAAATAATAAACCAGCCCAGGGGACAGCAAAACATCATGTCTAAAAGAAACATGCTAATCTCAAGGCACAAAATCATTTAAAAGGAATCTTGCTAATCATGACCTGTCATGATTATTTCACATTTTGATCTAATACTTAAATAAATATAGATCTGATTCTCCTGACAGTTTATGGCACCATGACGACTAAGTTAGATATTTTTATTAAATGTTTTCCTAGAATGTTTTCCTTAACTAAATAGTAAAACAGTTTCAATAAGTAATCACGTACGGTCTTAAAATTAAAGAAAGGGTTCTAGGAGCTATGCCTTCTGGCTCCTTAAGGAGTGTTTTAATGTAGATATTAGTAGTAGTAGTTGTAGGAGGAGGAGGAGGAGTGGCGGAAGTAGTAGGAGTAGTAGTACTGTCTTTAAAATTAAGCTGTCGAAAGTTCTTTAGAGCCATATAACAATACATTTAGGTTAGAATTAGAGTTTTCTAGAAGTGAGTTTGAAGAACAGAACCTCTTTAAAGGCTTGATGAACTTGATTGAAGTTGATTTGAGGCTTTGTTGGCCCGCTGCAGTAGATACCTCAGTTCACACCCAATAATGACGAGTTCAGAATGTACTTTCTCCTAGTAGACTGGCAAAAAGACAGCGTCCCTGGTGAACCAGGCCAGCCAATCACTTTCACAATCATAACTCCTTCCCTGAGGTAGGCTAAGGACAGGCTGACCTAGCCTAGAGACAGTACTAATGATAAAAAAATAAGCAGCGGAGAAATGTAGCGAGTCTGAAGTTGGTGGACGGTTTCGAGTTGATTTGACTGCTTGCGTTAACAAGAGTGAAGGCGGTTAAATAACAGCACAGTTAAAGGAGGCCACACACATCAAAGGAACATCAGCTTTTGGAGTCAAAGTGAGCAAAGGCTTACAGTGGTCCAATAATCCAGCTATGACATAGGGATATGAATAAGGACACAAACACTTTAATAGGGATGAGATAGAGGGTGGGGGTCTTTGTTTGTCTTGAAAAAGACGTGCTCATAAATCGGCAAATATAGAAAGCAAATGAGGGGGAGATTTAGTGGGAGCCTCCTTTGAGACCTGCTTAGTTTGAAAACCTTGAAAAAAAAGCCTCAGCACTGTCCAACCAATATGACTAATGGAAGCCATATTGGATTAGCCTAGTGTGTAAATAGATCACAGGCTGCAAAACGTGACTCAAAAGCCATGTGTGAGGACACAAATCTCAATAAATGCCTGCCAATTGATAGCTGACAATAACATAAGTTGCCTGAATCAAGGTTAAAGTGACACATTGCTCCCTCTGCAACAATAACCAGATTGTGTTTTTGGAAGGCCACAATGCAGTTAAGCTAATTTTATTTAGCTTCCATTGACTCAGTGCTGGATTTGTTACAACGACAAATCAGATGCATTGTTTGCTCTCTCCTGCCCTCGCGGCCTTCTTTTTGGTGTTCCCGAATCAATATAATGTGACGCTACGTGTTTTAACCAGATGGTTAAAGGGTTAAAATCCCAACCCCCATGCAGTGAATCAGGGTCATGACCCCTCTTTACACAGTGGATATAAATCAATGATCCAGAGAAACTGAAGAACCCATCGCTGATGGGTAGAGCAGAAACAAAGCGAGATGGGCCAGAGATTGAGAAGGACACATGCAGTGAGTTACAGTTCTGAGGTCATGGGCAAACTTCTCATAGTAAGAGACATGGATCAGTTTGACCTTTCAGGATTCTGATAAAGGTGGTTATTTACAGTCTTTATGGAGCAGGGTCAAGTTTGGCTCCTCCAAGCATCTTTCAAGAGCTACAAGTTTTAATGTGAAGAAACTTTGGTAACACTTTACTACATAAGCCTACATGTCTTTCATGACAGTTGACTTAATTTACAAAGGTGTGTATCAGTCGTTATAAAAGCTGCTTTTGTCCAGTTTAATCTCAGTCATTTCACTTCAGACAGTGTTGCTAGTCTGCTAGCCGAAACAGACACTTAAAAACATATATGGCTTTGTGTGGTGCCATGAAAGTAAGTGTCTTTTAACTTGAATGCTGCCCTTCTGTAGCACATTCTCCAGGTTCTATATTATGTAAAGGGTCTTTCTTGAATCCCACATTGTCCTCTGATTCATTATCACAATACTGAAACCACAGAATGCTTCAGTTTGCACTTTAACCTTCTAAAAAACAATTTTAACAAATAACAGTTGTGTGCAGTAAGCACACTTACCAAACCTTATCCTTTCCAGATGAGCACTTCTGTGAGTGTTTGGACGAATCACAGATAAAAAAAAAACCCTGACCAGTCTTCAGAGTTCATCATATGTTGTGTGGCAAACCACACTATTGTTGTTAATACATAGTAATATAAAAGCAATATATTATTGTGTCCATATAATTCAGTGCTATGCTTCTTTAACTTCATTATGGACATGGGGAGCTAAACCGCTGTAGGCTGAGTAAACGAATATGTGTAAATGTATAGGGTTTTTTGATAACCGGTAAATTGCAAACCGGTAAATCAAACAGTGTTTATGTAGCACTGCCTCTTTAAAAAAAAAACCAAGAATAATTCAGTTTTACATGATACAGGCTCTCAAAATTAAAGACACCTTTGAAGTGACACCACATAAGAACCACTTTTTCGGTTCTGTATGGTTCTGTAAATGTGCAACAAAATATGCATAAACCTTAAGCAATTAAGCAGTTCAATGGAATCATAGGACATACGGCCACATCCGCACATCATAAAACTAAAGTGGAGATTGAGAACAGGACTGCTGTTGCTGACAGGACTTTATTTATCGGGAACCTTCTCGCCCAGAAAATGAGTTATTGAAAGAGCTTGGGGAACTGGATAGGTGGCTGAAAGAGAATTCCAGGTGCAAAGTATTCCAAACACATTCCAGCCAGGCTGGAGTTCTACAGTAGGTCTCTACTAGCTTTTGTTCTTTTTCTCTCTCTCTCTCTCTGTCGCTCTTTCATTCACGTGTGAAAAATTAAGAGCCAAGGGGGACAAACTGCTTCTCTGCACTAGGTTCCTTCTCACAGTTATGCATACTACTCGCACCTGGACAATGGAGGGAAGCGCTCCAACTCACAAGGCACCTGTTGCACCAAAAGCCACACACAACCACGGGTGGCATTTCCCTCCTTACTTTTCCCCTAAGGCGCTTTGTTGATCTTGAAGAGAGCACTTCCGAAAGGTTTAGCAGGGACATGCACCCCTAAATAAAGCTGTCAGAGGACGGCTGCGGGCCGGATGTGTGCACGTAACCCTTCATGCTCCTCATGCTGAGTGGCTGCCGCCTTGCTGAGAGTTCACTCACTGGGCGGCCTGTTTCTGAAAGGGGGGGGCAAAGAAGCTGAAAAATTTGCCTAGGCCAATTTAGCAGTTAAAAACTCTGCCATGGTCAGATCAAAGAGGACTCCTGCAGGTTTTCCATGGTACACATTTGCTGAATAATGAAGTCACTTCCTGTTGGGGGAGGGGGTGATAAATTATTGAGATACTGAATAGACGTCCACATGAGCATTAAAGTACGCTAAAAGACACAAATATGGATTCGCACACACATACACACGCTCACAGGGACACACACCAGACTCCCACTTGCACTCTATTTTCTCTGCTCTTGGCTACCTAACGCTCCAGGAATGGCCAAGAAAAACACGATGGCCAAGCGCGAGATAGCACAGTGGTCAAAGGGCGCCCTATCTCCAGCTGAGAAAAAGAGAGGCACACACACACACACACACACACACACACACACACACACCCCAGTGAAAAAAGAAACTGAATCTGTCTCCCGTCTTCGCTCCATCATCATTCATCTTCTGCAGCATTCCTTAGTGTAGCGTGTATTGCGAAGAGCACTTAAAGTGAAACAAAGTAAAAGACACTTCACAACCAGGACTAACGGATAGGGCCTTAGAGTAAAATTCCTTAAATATATTGGTCTGGCGCTTTACAGCTTCCAGGCAAGCTAAACAGTTCACTAATGCTGTGGTTGCACAATAACGGTCAATCGGAATAGAATAAGGAGCAGAAGAGTGGGCTGCTTGCTGTCCGACGTTTGACATTAGTCTAATTAACAGCAGCTCCTCAGGGAAAAACGCCTAAAGGCAAGGTTGCAATCCAAATCAAAATAGCACTGAAGCATTTCTATAAAACGGATTACAATGCTTTTAAATGCCCCTTCACATAAAACGCTTTAACTGTTGTTATTTATTGATTTATTTATTTATTTTACTGTACAGTCATTTCAAAGGGCAGAACAGTAGCAAAAGGTGAACAGATGAAAACCTTGGACAGATTCAATGGATTTTATGGCCTTAACATTTAGAAGCATCCAGATGAGGAAAGTGGAAAACTGGGGGATGCCGTGATTGAGTCCAATGATCGCTGCCCAGCAAAGTAATACTGAAATAACAAGTACGGATCAGCGTCGGTGAACTCTTTTCCAGCTGGACTGGGAACAAAAGAAAATGAAAGAAACGGGCACAAGACTCCAGTACAGCCTCTATGAGGAGGATAATAAGGGCAGAGAGGATGAAGAAAGAAAACGAGGCTCGCTGCTTAACTCCTTGCAGCTTTGGTAATTCTCCTATGGATTTGCAGAATAGTTCTGTTCTTTATTTATCTCCTCCAAGCAAACTCTGACTATAATACATCTTGATGAAGAGGGTCTTTTTATTTTGATGGTGATTTTGCTTTTGGTAGAGATGATTATACCAAGAAAGCTCACTGGTTAAAGAGAGACAGAGAGAGAGCATGAGAGAGAGAGAGCGAGAGAGAGAGAGCGAGAGAGAGAGAGAGAGAGCACGAGAGAGAGAGAGAGAGAGAGAGAAAGAGAGAGAAAGTGAGGGAGCGAGAGAGAGAGAGAGAGTGAAAGTGAGGGAGCGAGAGAGAGAG
>JBBPCY010000035.1:10494053-10515459 GCA_037974405.1 Brachyalestes nurse
GGTCTTGAATTGAAGTACTACATGTCTGCCAACTAGTGGCAGGGCTTAAAGCGTTAATTGCGTTAAAAATATTAACGTGTTATTTTTTTCTGTGATTAATTAATCTAATTAACGCGTTAAATTCCCAGCCCTAATGGCAATCAATCAGAACAGAGATCACTTACATCCATCAGTCCTAAAGCGGCAGTAACAAAAAGCAGTCTGTTTGATTCTAATGGATAATAAGAGGTTGGAAAATACTAAAATATAAAACAAAAGGCAAACTACAAAAAGTTCTACCAGACTGTAAGTGGGCATCAGAGTACAAAAATAAAATGTAGGAAAGGGGTCCCTTTTTTAACTCTTTATAATAGTATTTATATTTAGTTTATATAAATATGAATATTATTAAGACATTATAATTGAGACATATGTTTACTATAAAATGATTTTTATATATTTAATAATATAGATTAAACCTAAATCAGAATAAACCTAAATCTAGGCTAAACCTGATTTTCAATACTTAACCATCATTGACACTAAAATATAGGCCAAAACCATATTATATTTATTATATTATATAATACTATATTATATACTACAGTCCCAAACTATATCATATTTATTTTACAATATAACACTATATTATATACTATTGTCCAAAAGTATATTTGTTATTTTATATAATTCTATATGAAAAAAACTATTTTGCATTTATTATATTATATAATACAAATATTATATCCAGTAGTCCAAAACTATAATTAGATCATTCTACATCATCCATAATACAGTTTAAAACTGTATTAGATTTATTAAATTATATAATACTATATTATACCATGCAGTCTAAAACTGTATTATATTTATTTGTAGGAAAAACATCTAATTTTTCCCTTAAAATAAATGTTCCCAACTCCAAAAATTATGACCTGTTGAATCCCTCTCATTGCAGAGCCATAATTTCACCCCCTCACCCCCCTTCAAGTCAGATAAAAAGCACTTGTAGCCGAAGTCGTAACTGTGTTCAGGATTCTGGCAGCCGTGTTGTGTGTAATTATGGTCTGATCCAGTATCGTAGAGAACAGCAGGTATCAGTCCTGTTACTACAACACTACAGATAAATAAACAGTCCCGAGGTGGGTGAGGAAATCCCTCCACTCATGCCTTCATTCTTCAGCGACGCTAAACGTCCGCCCTGCCCGCCGGCTCTAAGGCTTTAGTGCTTAGTTTCTACACAAATGAATATTTTACTGGAAACACAATGTGATGGCTCACTAAATCACTATCGCACTCGCAGAAAAAAGAGAGTGTGTGGTGCAGCCGATGATAAGAGAGTGTGTGGATGACCCTGTCGACCATGTGCAGTTTTGTCAAACAGGTCAAAACAGGCTGCTATGGAAAGCCTGTTCTTGCAAAGTAGCCAGTAATTCAATTCAAATTCAAACCAGAACACCTCCACATGAATAAAACATCCAGCATCAACAAAACTGCCAAAAGTAACCTGAACTGTGTAATTGTGTGATGTTTTATTCATGTGGAAATAATTGAAGTCAATTAAAGGCAATGTATAGTCTAGAAATGGTCTAGTAATAAAGTCTTTCCATGAAGATGCTCACAATGGTGAATCATCACAAGTGTAAATGTGAAGAAACATCTACTGCAAGTGTCTATCTGAACAGTTTGCAAGACTCAGATTAGGACTAAGCTTGGCCTAAAAATTGATTATTGCGAGCGAATCAATATTAACATTGCAATTTAGGCCAAGGGAAGAATTAACCAATGTAGGAGAAACTGCAAGTAAATGTCTAGAAATGTCCAGACACCTGCTTGACCAACTTTTTTTCTGACGTCAGTATTACTAATAGCTCCTGCAGTAACACTTTATGCTGGTCAGTTAGGTTTGGACCTCAAATTACAAACTATAACTTTCAAACAAGCTTCCTCACCCCAACTCATCCCATTAGTGATCGGCAGAGGCGGACAAAGTACCTAACTTCATTACTTAAGTGAAAGTACAGATACCACTAGTCAAATGTTACACCAATACAAGTGAAAGTCTTTGTGAAAGTAATTGTTTCCAAAAATACTTAAGTATTAAAAGTACATATTTCTCTGCATTGTTGATTTATTGCCACCACACTTACAAAACCTAATGCATCCATTACTTGTAGAAGATGTAGCATAACAAATAAGGTAGAATGTTACAGAATGAAACACAACCCGAATTGATAAAGAACCCGAATTGATAAAGAAAAAGTCTTTTTGTATTAATTTTGTATTACACACCTACACAAAAGTGTGCTGGCCCAAAATTACCTGACCGGCCGGTTTATTTAAGGCACTTAAACCACACACCCCAACAATATTTGAAACAAGTATGCGCAGCAAAAGTGTGTGCACAGCAAAAGTGCCTGGGTATAAATGTTGCAGTGCAGGAAAAAAATAGTGACGACCGTGATGCGGTGCTTGGCCCGGCCCACAGCTTTGCCCTTGGTCCTTATTTATCTTAAGCAGAAGCTGGTTCTCAAAGTTGCATGAGCTAACTGCTGCCTGTCTGGCGTTGCAGTGTTACAGCCTACAGACGTGACGTAACACTACTGGTGATTTCTGATAGGCTGTCATCTGCTAAAAAACCAATCACGTTTTAGAAAAGTGAGACAGTAACACCCACTTTCAGAACTGAAGGTAACGAGTAACAAGAACCTTGACAGAAATGTAGTGAAGTGAAAAGTACGGTTTTGTCTTTCAAATGTAGAGAAGTGAAAGTAATAAGTTTTTAAAAAAAAAACTACTCAAGTGAAGTACAGATACTCAAAAACTGTACTTAAGTACAGTACTCAAGTTAATGTACTTCGTTACTGTCCACCTCTGGAACTAACTCCATATTAAAGTCTATGGATTTGAATGCAATGTAATTAAAGTCCCTGTTGGTGTAATGGTCATGTGACCCAATACTTTTGTCCACATAGCGTACGTCTTGGAAGTGGCCTCAAGACACGAGCTGAGGCCTAAATGATAATATCACAGAACTCGAACGCCATTGCACTGCATGTTTTAGTGCTTTTCCTGCTCCATCAAACTCACTTTAACCCTGAGCAGGGCTTGTTAATTAGCCGACGAGTTGAGTCAGGAGTTGAGTCAGGAGTCAGAAGCGGAAAGACAGCAATAAAATGTGAAGGAAGTGGGCTTAAGGAGCAAAACTGGGTAACACAGCTCTATCCATCTGGCCTGTTGTGCTTCAGAGAAGGGTCAGCATTTTCCTCCCCATCTATGTGTTTTTAGTCTTTAAAGGAATAGTTTGTCCAAATATCTTTGTGCAGTCAATGAGTTAAGACATGTTTGATGTTGGAAGTTACTTTCATTTTATGCAGCAGTGACAAGGCTAATGTAGCTAACAAGTAATCTAATAGCTTGCAATGTGTCTCACTAGCTCTTGTAATCTCTGGTAAATGGATGGGAAATTGTTGGTGGAACATGATTGTATTGGAATTTTAAAAATCAAGAAGTCAGTTGGCTGATATCCTCAGTTTAGCCACAAAACTGAATATATAAATAATTCATTAAATGTGTCTCTACATAACATAATGACTTTGGATTTTCTGTTTCAGAAACATGATTCAATTTTAACAGGTTGATTTCATTTTTGTTATTGTTACTATTAAATAAAATTAATTTAGAATGTTATGTCAATTCAGTGTTTTTAAAAGTGGCATCATTTCTAAAAGTAAAAAGTGCCAGTTAGCAGACATGCCTTGTTGCTTTTCTTTTTGCCAGCTACTTGTACAAAGTGACAAGTCAACCGTCAGACTACTAATAGTGGCTGACAATTTTAGGCTTATTTAAAACCTCAAACAGAATTCCTCATGTGGTGCCTGACACAGTGGGTCTCTGAAAATGAAAAAGCATATCTGAGCAACTGACTGTCCACCACATGTGCTTCCCTTACATAAATTTCTTCTTCTTTTTTTAAAATATGTGGTTAAGCACATCTTAGATCAGTCCTCCTTTAGGGGTTTTAGAGAACAGAGCCAGTAGGTTGATGCCAAACATCACTTCTTCTTCCAAAATGAGTGACGAACTGAAACCAACAAAACAAGAAGCCAATTTCACACAGCTCCTCCTAAAAAGTAATTAAGCTTGTCTTAGCCCACAATGCGTCCTTTACACTTCAGTCTACATGATGATTCATGCATTGATGTCTGTGCGGAAAATTGTGAAATTTGTCACATTCAGATGTGCCTCTTAACACTGAATGCTCTAATTAGGCCCTGCCATGTCTGTCTGTGCTTTGTGATAATGATATACATTTTTTATCCTTTTTTTCTTGGCCACTTGCAGGGATTGCAAAAAAAAGTTGAATCTTGAATTCTGAGGTGTGAGATGCCATGCAGGATAGTTTCAGTCTTGCACAATAAAACACACTCACTAAACTTGGCTGTTAACAGGTGAGTTGAACCAGTTATGTTTGAGCAAACTAGACAATGGCCCTCCCAAATTGGAGACTGAAACTCTTGGGCTGGCTCAGACAACCCCTAACTATTTGCTATTTCCATTAACGAAGAAAAAACAGGATGTGTTGCACGTTTAGAGAGGTGACAAAACCTGAGACATTATTATATAAACAGCACCAATTGCACTTTTTGCACACACACACACACACACAGCAATGAGGATGGACAACAACAGGCAACTTGCCAAATTCTATATAAAATTTGCACACCGGAGCAAAAACACTGTGCGACTCATTTGTTAGATTGTATAACACAGTGATATCAATGTGTTCAGAAGGGCGAGGATCCATCTACAACTGGAAAAATAATAATACAGACAAGCAAATAACAGAGGGATTTGTATAGTATTTCCATTTCAGGCAAGCTTTTGTTTTCCAGATGAGAAAAGTTTTTTTCATTCAAGGAAACACAAAATCCTAGAGTATCTCCCATTTTAACTCTGCATACAGTGAGTTTTCCAGCCAGATTACTTCTTTCTTATTAAGTCATATATATGTTATATGTCAGGCTCAGGCTTACTGGCATTCACTTCCTTATTCTAAATTATGGACCACTGGAAGATCCTGGAAGCTCCTGTAATGGTCCTGTACTCTTTAATTGGTAAAAAATCATCTTTAAATGTGAAAAATATTCTTTACAATCACATAACTTAATTACAGCAATGGTTCTTTAAAGACCATCCACTGAAAGCCTATCAGCTAAGAGTGGTTCTTCTATAAGTTTTTTCCCCTAAAGAACTCTTCTTTGAACTCATTAGTGTTTTTAATGGTGTAATTCCAAATTGCTATTGTTTTCCCTTAGCTAAATGGCCTACAGCAGACCAAACAGTTCTGTAGTTTGTGCTTGTGCACTTCATTTAAAAGCAGCGGAATGCGAAGATGATGAAAGTCTGTGAATTTCAACACTACCACCTTCATCTGAGCAGCCAGTTGGGCAGCGGCATATGAAAGCTCAAGAGCAGAGCGGTTAAAAAAAGGTTGCATGACCCAAAAGCTTTTGATTCAGAGGTAATTTTAGGTAATGGCTTCCAGAGTGAAGGTTTAAGGTCACAGGAATGTGCTGGAGTGATCTTGAACTGCTAGCATGACTTTTCCTCTACACTGACAAGCTATTCCACCCTTCTCTGCAGAGCGGAGGAGCGTGTGCAAACTCATAGGGCCAAGCGGAGGAAAAGAACACCGATGTAGATGAAAACCTCTTTTGTTTGAGCAGATGTAGCCAAAACAAAAATATTCCGTCTCAAATAAATTGATTGAGGACCAGATTTCAGTAGACAAAAAGTCAAATTAAGGCAAAAAGCCATGTCAAAACAGCATGGCCAAGTATAGATGAGCGTACTGTAAATTTAGACTTACACTGGGCTTTAAACTGCTGAATGTGACTGTTCTGTTGCGCTCTGTTCATGTCCTCAACATCCTGTATCCACTGGGGGGGGGTGGGTCAGCGCTGAAACATCTCTGGGTGGCACAGGAATGCCTCCCTCAAATACCTTCCAGCCTCCTGTTTTTTCTGATTTTGCACAATGCCAACAAATACATATGACATATGACCAATACATACGACAAATGTAAAGGCTGCTATAAAACCAGTATTTAGAGACACACAAACACTGGTTTAATGGATAAAAAAAAAATCACTGTCTCTTACCAAGCCATTTATGGTTAAGGGATCCTGAACATTTAGCCGCATTCACAGGCTGATTATTTTTAATCAAACCACAATGAATAGTGACACTTTCTTTTATAACTAACCTGAGGTCTATTGTCTTAAAGACTGTTTATGGGTTGACTGTGTTTAGCTCTACGTTTGCGTTTGTCAGCGTTTTGTCCCTTTCCAGCTGCCTTAGCCACGACATCACAGACTCTCTCTCTCCAACACATTTTTTATGGCAAATCGAACGTCTGCTAAACAATCGGCCCCAGATTTAACTGGAGCCAGGCCAATATTTCAAAAACTGTAGGAGGAAAAGAGGTGCCAAATTCCAGCTTTAATAATAATAGTAAGAATAGTCATAACAATAATAATGCTACTTAAGATGCAATCATACTTATTTAATCTTGAGAAGACAACAGACACAGACAATAAAAGTATCTGGATCAGTCTGCTACTGCCATTCACATTGCGTTGTACGGCCCCATCGTTTAAGTTGGTATACACCGCAGACTCAAGTCTAGACTATGACGATTGACTGGCTTAGTATATTTCTGGCCTTGCACAACCAACTCTCAAAACTAATGTTCCATGCGAAAGGTTCCACATACAGCCATAAGGCTTATTCTATTTGTTTTTATTTGACTACTGATTATTCCTAATTCTACAGGTAACATTAGTAATTACTGGTAACATAATCAGCTATGATGTATGTGTGCTAGCTTTACACCCATGAAGAACCATTTGGAATCGCCATTAAACTGAGTGGGCTTCAAATGTGAAATCTATCCCCAAGGCTATGTCTCTACCTGGTACCTAGATCTTTGTTGGGAAGGAAGCTCGCACAGCTTGGTGAAGCATTCCAGTCAGTCATGCTATTGGTTTAGCTGAGGGTCAGCAGTATTGGGTTCAACTGTTGCAATTAGTCATGAACTGATGCGCTTCTTCAGCCCGCTCTCCTGCAGTGCGCCTGACCTCCTCATCCGGGCCCCCGCCACCCCTCCTAAATCAAACTACCGGTGCATGGGCCTCATAAACTCAAATGTGCATTTCAGACTGTTTGTTTGTAAAAGCAACAGTCTATAAGAAGTCAAACTCTTCTTTAACCACCCAGTTACACAACAACTGACCTGTAGTGCAAAGTTTATATTTGTGAACCTGCAGGGCATATTCAGCTCCATGTCATATAAGGACAGAAAGGGTTTCCAGACTCAGAAACTAGAGATGCAATGGATGCTTATCAGAGGATTTCCCACATCAAGTGAGGATGAGCACCAACTAAAACAGCACCAAAGGCAAGTGAAAAAAGGACTCCTAGATAGTGTTCAGATCAAAGAATGGATGGGATATTCCAGAGTACACACACACACACACACACACATATACACAGAAGTAGAGAAACTGCAAAGATCCCATGGATCACCTTCTCCAGGCACCGCATCAATGGCCTTCTAAATGTTTAAATGCTGGATCAACATTAGTGATTAAATATTGAAGCCCTGCACTGAAACTGTACCCTGGGAGAGGCACATCATTGGAAATGTTCACAAAGAAAAGAGAGTCAGCAGCACTAAGTGCCCTATCACTAACGCTATGCAGCCTGACAGTGCTGATACACACCAGATGCAAGATGGAGACTGAGCCAGATTCTCATGAGAGAACGCTTGGGTTAAACTGTCTAAGCTCCATTCAAAACAGTTTACATATTTGCTATGATATATTCCGAGCACCGTTGCTACTTTAAGGTAGATAAAAAGATGAAGAGATGAAATGAATTTCGGATGCTGGACAGCAACTCTTGACTGGACATAAACACGCACACACGGCTATTAACGTGTGTTTGTAAACACATACATATATACACACACACTTACTAGCCGTACTTCTCTCCCTAAGCTAAAGGAGCAAGCCCAGGGTCTTGTGGTCAGTATTTAACAGAAGCACTTTTTGTTTAGCTCCTTGTGCTTCCATGCAGTCTGCAGCATGGAGTGTGTTTACACAACGCTGCTCTCGAGTCCAGACACCCCCACCGGTGATGCTGTTGACATTAGGCTGGGGAAATTACCTTCACATGGCTGAAGAGTCGAAGGCTAGTCCTCAGGGGAGCCCACAGAGTTCAGGGTCACCATCTTTGGGCTCCCACAACTGAGGCATGGATCTAAAAACCTACCATCAAAAATCTCTACAATATAACCATGTGTGGACAACGATATGTCCAAAACTATCCGATTGCCTTCTAACTCTTAAATCATGTACTTTAATGTGCACTCATTGCAACAGAAGAGGACACTCTGGAGCTGCTCTCACAGGCATAGTGCCAAGTGTCAGCCAGAGGGGTCCAAAGATCCTCAGCATCAGGCTGCAGAGCAATGGAACACCATTCTCTGGAGTGATGGAGCTCTACCAAATATCTTTGAGAAGAGCTGGAGTGTTGTAACACTACAGCCAAATTATGAATTGAGTTTATACTGAAGTCATAATTTGAAATAGTGTGATCTTCAGATCATAAAAGTTGCATACTTTATTATTGATTAAAAGGTTTTAATTGGGTAAACATAATAAAAAAGTTTGCAAATTAGCAGTCTGGCACACTACATTTGGCCCCTACATAAAACATCTCAAGTATATAAGTTAAAAGGAAAAAATATAAGCTGCATGGTCAAAAATTGATTAAACTTTCCTCTTTAACATTTCCCTGAATAGATTTTATGCAGCTTACTTAGGAAAAAAGGCAAAACCCAAAACCAAAGTTCACTTGAGATGCAAATATCATAATAATGAAATGCCACTTAAAATGCAAGTGACCACTGGAGATTAGTTTATAGAAAATAACTGCACTGCTGGTCAGAAAAATTGCAATTAAAAGCAAAATGGCCCCTTATAGTCCACAGCGTGTAATTCTTTCTCTGTATTTAACCCATTCACCAAGTGAAGCAGGGGTCTGCCACAAATGAGGGTGTTGGGACGGTACCTTGCTCAAGGGTACCTCAGTGGCGACACTAGCAATGCTGAGATTCAAACCCACAGCCTTCTGATTGCAGCAGCAACTCCCTAACCACTAGGCCACCAGCTGCCCCAGTTTCTCCCACATTCTTCAGCTATCATCAGCTAAACTGATGATAGCTCTGAACACTCAACAAGTTGGTTGCATTATGGGAAGTCCCACAACTACAATTAAAAGCTTGAAAATGGTGTGACCATGAAAATGGTGCCCTTAATGGAGTAGCGTTTTTTGTGTTAAAACTGATGTTTATCCTAGTCTGTCATATTTCACTTGCAATTTCAAATATGTTTATCTAATGTTAACCTGGCTGTCAGTTTTTGGTTCATAGGTGTCTTCTCAGGTAGACAGGGTCTTCTGCTTTATGAGATCAAACAAGGGCTTTGCCAAGCGGACAGACTGAACTATGAAGACACTGGTTACAGTTAATGTCAGATTCAAAGAGTTCCATAATTTAACTAGAATTGTAGGTTTAAACTAAATTTAAATCTAACTAAATTTTCATAAATTTGCATAAATACTGTGAGAGTTATACTATGGAAAAAATAGGAAGGGGTATCACAGTCACAGCATGCCTAATACAGACTATACCACAGACATAAATCTACCAGTGGCGTGACTATGCAAGGTTCACAAAAGTAAGACAGCAGCCCAAGTCATTTAATTTGTAGGTAATGGCCACACTATGACATGACTGCAGATTTCCTCACATCTGGCCACCATCATAGAACAGTCCAGGGGGAGAGTGGTTTTGATGAAACCTCAACAAACGCCAAGCAGTCCAAATGAGAGCTATTTTTAAAGGCGTGTCACCTGAGATGTAATGATTTTCCCATCCATGCAGTGATGAAGTCAGTAGTAGAAGAGGAAAGAGTTATATTGTGTCACTCCCAATTCCTTTGAACTGTTCCAGAGCAATAATTTTCCATACTATATGCATTCATATCTATTATGGCCCTTTGGCTTTCTATGTTCACACCTTAATATCTAATTGTTAAAGCTGCACACAGTCAACATTTCCTTCCCACGCAAATGGCTTTTAGACCAACACCATTATCATATCCTGTTCCTCAAGAATGACCTCAAGTAGAAGAGTATCATCCTTCATTTCCCTCAGATGGACATAAGATGCTTTGTAGTCTGTGTGTTTGTATGTGTGTGTGTGTGTGTGTGTGTGTGTGTCCAATCTCTGGCTCTACAGTCCAGGAGCAGCACTGTAAGCGCAAAATCAATGACCTCAGCACCCGACAGCTCTTCAGCTTTCTGCTGATGAGGTGGCTGTGCTGAGGTGGCAAAAAAGGAGAGAAGTGTTAGACTGAAACGCAACACTGGAGCTGCATCGAATACGAGCCCCGAGACTGGACATAAAGCAAAAAAAGTGAGGGGATTCTTCACACAAAATGTGTTTTCTTTGGGCAAGAGCAGCTTAAGTGTTTAAACTCCTTTAACACTTACAGAGGCTCTGTGCAGACTCTAAACTTAAAAATATCACATGGACAAAAGACACCTGACAAAAAGAACTATGAGAGTTTGTTTGACATTTCATTCTACACCCATGAGAACTAATACTGAGTCTGTAAAACTTTGAGCCCAAACTATGAAGCTCCCAATGGACAGTTCGTTGCCCCAGAGACAATATACTAGAACTGGCAAAAGGCAGCAATGTCAAAGTCACTGAGCTCTTCTGATTGTTTTCTGATTCTAAAGCCAGTGACTGCATTTATATGTGTCTGGTTTTTATGTAGCAGTGGGTGTGGGTGAAACACCTTAAGTCAGTACAAAAAAGGGGTGTCCACACACTATACAGTGCATTTTATGATGACTTGAATTTGATGCAAAGCTAATGTGCACATACCCTTAAAAAATGTTCATGCCTATGCATTGTTCTTTATTACATAACATGGAAAAACAGAAACCAACATGAGAAATGGGGGAAATTGGAAATGCAAACATGACACTATTAAGATAGAATGTAAATCAAATGTGAATGCGATTCATTACGTAATCATGTAATTAGATTAACAACATATAGAAAAACTGGTTATTTTCCGTTACAACTTTCCATCACTTACAACAGTAGGCACCAATCAAATGCACATTTGTCTACCATTCGACCGTTTTGGGCTCCGATTATGGATGTATAGATATCAAATAACTGCTCATTCAACAGCTTGTGCTGTCTCACACATCAGCAGCTTCAATCCCTTGCTGAGAGGCTTCTGTCTCGGTCTAAATGAAATGGACACTCTGAGCCCACGGGGGTGAGCAGACAGCAACGGCCTCCTACTCACACCAGCAACACAACAGAGGAAAGCTCTCTGCTGGCAGGTAAGGGAAAATGCAACCCATTTACAGCAGCATTGCAGACACCAGATAGGCTGCTCACAAGTGTCAGCATTAATTAAATAAACTCATCTCATGCGGCTAACACACGTCTGCATTAATGCAATCACTGAGGTACTGCTGGCTCAGTCTCTCTCACACTCCGAAGCCTTTTGTTTAGCTTTGCTCTCTTCTGTTTCTCTTCCTGTGCTTGTGTTCACTCTCTGAGTCTCAGATCAAACATTCCAGATTCCATTAGTCACAGCGTTGGACCAGCTGAGCCAGACTCCCGAAGATTTGTGTACGACACGTCCAAGGCGCAGAAATCCCTTCTCCCGGTGCCAAGCTGTTTCTTTGGGCTGCAAGTGATGTGACACTAAAGACACTCAACAGAGCAAAGCCTTAAGACAAAAGCAAACAAGACACGAGGCAAACATAAACCACAGCCTTTCACGATGATGTAAGCATGCTAAGCATGTAAGTACTGCTCTCGATTCTACGGCTACATTTATATGTAATCTAATAAGCTGAATAATAGTTTGGAATAAAGAAAAAACTTAAGTTAAACACCAAATTCACAACATCATTATTCTGTGTCTGTCGAATAAAAGAAGTTAGTAGCTCTACAGGCTGCGCACTGTTTACTATTTTTGGGCATAATCAGTACACTGTGTTGTAGTCTGTTGAAGGCGAACGCAGCCCGTGGTTCTTCTTTCCATAATGACTGTAGACTGTACATAGAATAGCATTTTTTTGTCACATTCAAATCCTCTTTTACTTGCACAAAGTGAGTTTAGATTTTGCATTTTCAACACAACTTCTCAGCTGATTAATTATCATTCATACAATTGTTATTGTAGGAATGTGCTGCTCAGATGCTCAGTGTCGGTCTGATCTGGGACAAAATCACTGGATATTGGGAAAATCACTGGTCTATCAGGTAAATGCTTAACTAAACTTTGAGATGCAACGAGAAGTTGTGTCTCAAATAGCTACGTACACCCTGCATAGTGCTCTTTGTAAATTTGATAATACAGGCTCCTGCACCAAAATAGTGTGTCTAACAATGAAGCACTAGTGATTCAGCCCCGTGTTTAGAACTCTATAATGGACAAGCTTTGCACTATGAGAGTGTAGAAACTCAAATTCTACAATTTTATAATCTTATGATTTTATAACTCACTATTTCGGGAACTCTTTTAAATGTAAAGTGAAACCAGATAAATGTAATATTAACAGCTTAGTTGTTTAAGACGGAAAAGTCTGGATTGGTATTAAAATCAGCAGATACTCGAGACTGCGGTAACAGTATCGAAATCGGACAAGTCGTATCATGCCACCCCTAGTAATAAATGGCTGATTTTTAGTGTTGTGACATTCCTCCAGCAATTTGGACATTATGTGTACAGTATTTGCACATATAAACAAATGTAGATGTGATGCACATAAACCCCAAAGCCAGACACTTTAAAACATGCCTGTAGACTTCTGCTGCTCAACGTATCTGGATGCAACTTCCACATGAACGCTGTGCATGTGGTACAGTGCACATCAGACAGAAAAAACAACATTAAGTCAACACTAAAAACATCAAAACAGCAATTGTTTCCAGACCTCAGTCTGCAACTGGCCAAATTCTGACAAAACGCAAACAGATTCATTATGTTAGTGACTGTAAATCTACAGCTCAGTCACTCTGATCTATGGAGTGCCTTGAGGACAGCAGACTCTGTCAGATGGTTTTGACTTGCTGACCTCCAATTACCTCAAGTGTCCAGAGTGGCGCTTCAGCTGATTGCAGGACACAGTAGTGATAAATGTGTGAGTGTTGAGAACGGTCATGTTAAAGGCCTTGTTAACAATAGGGGGCCGTTAAGAATGGAATGAACTGACATGGATGCACTATGCAGCCACTGTGATGTCCCAGTAAGTCCTCGACAGGAAGAAACAAGGGGCCCTGTCCTGCTGATCTGAAACCAGTTTTGTGGTTTCTCTTCCGTTTTCAGAAGTCTCAACACAAGCATGGTATAATTAGAGGTGGGAAATAACTACACAATTAAGTACATTTTGCAACCATTTCAAGTAGTCCAAGAGGTGGGAACCCTCTAAACCACTCCAGTGTTATTTATGTGACTTTAACACAAGTCAGCAAATGGAGCTATTAGCTACTAGAAGCGTATACAAAATATTCATTTTTGATGTTCATGACAGGCCATCTTTGTCTTTAATGGTTATTTAACAGCAAAGTATCTGCTTTGCTGCAAGAAATGGCTGGGTTGCTAATCTTGCTGAAAATTTCATGATATTATCATGAAATGCACTAATGTATTTAAAATGACAGCTGAGATGCACTGATCACAGAAAATAACTTTTTTTCATTTCTCAGTGTTGTCTTTCTACAGTATCACTTAGTATTTAAAAGTGTAATCCAATGCATGTTTCACATTTTTATCTATATCACATATTTTATATTGGGTAAAGGCACATAAGCATAACAATCTGCAATTTATGACAATTTTGTATCTTTATTTTATTAAAATATTTTTTGGGTCTTGGGACGAACACTAACACTATCAGTTGGTTTAGTACCAAATTCATAACAAATCTAAAATTAGCTATTTCCCTATTAGTTTTACACCAAATAGGAAGAAAAAAAGCAAGAGAAAAGTTAGTAAAGAAGTAACATAGCTGAATAGAACTTCTCCTCAAAGTACCAGCAAAATAATTAATAACTCAACCAATACTAAGCCAGAAATTATTATGGATATGCCATTTTTTTCTCATTTGTGACTTTCTTGATCAGATTAACAAAGAATGGGGTGAGGGCTACATTTACTTTTACATTACAAGTAAGTTGAAGAGTTCATAATTCTATACTTTAACTAGAGTGAAGAATTTCAGATTACTTCAGCTTTAATTTTACAGGAATATTTGCAGTATTACTTGAGTAAGGAACCTGTAAACTTACACCTCTGGGTGCATGATATCATTGCTCACTCGTATGTAATTGAAACGAGAGACTTTGTTGATAATATAGATTCTAAACGTTTAACAACAAGCAAAGGGGAAAAAGGCTTAAGCTTGTTTACACATTAATGTAAGTACAATATATATGTAATTAATTGTGTTCATATCATTGAAGTTTAAGGGTATAGCAAAACAATGGAAATAACTCTTGATGTTATCGTGTGGAGCAGGGTGAAGAATGGTGAACCTCAATCAGCAATACTTTGGAATGAGTTTTTCCAAGAGCACTTTAACCCTAGACCTCTGTCCACTGGTGAATGTAATGTCAGCTGAGAGGGAACCCTGGGTCTGTCACCACTTTCCTAACCTAAATGACCCCAAAGATGATCTGAACAGCCCAGAATGTAACACCAAGGCCCTAAGCCCTAACCTGTCGGTCTAACTGTGCTTGATATGAAAACACTTACAATAAACAGAATACCCAGGAGCCTCCTTTTTAAAAACTGTCACTTATTCAGTTTCAATGTCTACTCCCACAGCTACTGTTTTTAGTTAGCATCGTATTTCTGCAAACTCCTTTCTCAGGTTTGTCTGATAATGCACCACTGCAACTGCTTTTGCTCTTTCCTTATGTAATGCATCCTGCAGGATCCAGCCATTGGGAAAGATAGGGCACCTTTAACGAAGGGCCTTATTTGTAGTATCGAAGCAGCTGAAGCCTTGACTTGACAGATGGCCTTGGGTCTCCAATCACCACCTTGCGTGAGTAGTGCTGTAGCGGCTCTGGCAGATTGATAAAACAGACAGTTAAGATATTTACACATGTCTGCCAGAGGAGAGGCTCTCTGGAGACGCAGCAGAGGGGCCCCCAGCCCCCAGATCCCTCGTTCTGTTGCTCCCCTCCTAGTTTCCAGGCCTTTCACAAGCCCATTCACCCATTTGTTTGTTGAAGAACCACCGGTTGTAGCTTAAGAGAAGCAGTTATTGAAAGCAACACCAAGAGGAAGAATTAACATTAGGTAATTTGCCTGGTGAAATAAAGAGTCTGGCAGGACTGAGATACTTGTTGCTATTATTCCCATTTTCCTGTCATACCCAACAGAACTGAAAGAGGGATGGAAAATGCAACGACACATAAACAGCACCCTGTAATACATTACATGCTCAGACTAACTCAATTAATTAAGCATCTTGAAATTTAAATTGGCCTTTAATAGATCTGATCAAAATCAAGTCACAACCAATTAGGCAATGTTGCTACAATTATTTCAAGGTAAGATACTACTGAAGCATAGGAGGTTTTATTCAGTAGGATTTTAACGGGTCTAAACCTTCCATTTTCCTTTTTTTTCTTTCAAAAGAAACACAAAAGATTACATTTCAGAGTTGATTTTATGTGGGCTGTGGCTGTGTTTACTAGGGCTTTCAAAAGATTTTTTTTAATTCATAACACATGTAATGTAAATAATGTAAATCAATATATCCAAAGTTATGGGGGAGGAGGGATACGTTTTGGACATTGTCTTTCTGTTTTAGTTATTTCAGAACTATGCGTTTACAATGAAAGGTTGACATCCAGTGGGATGACCTGGCACCTTAAAGCTTAGTTCTGAACGTGGGACAGTTCACTTTAAACCACGTCTCAGAATAGCCTCATCTTTAAACTGGGTCTAATAGACAGACTGGGCCTTTATGACTGTTGGCTCAGCTGGCAGGACAGTGGGCTAATTCAGGCCTTACTCTACAGACCCTATATCCATGTGGTTCAGAGTGGTAGGAAGTAGGGATAACTCCACCTGTTATGTGGACAGACAAGGAATGGGGTGATAGAATGTGGTCAGGACAGGAAGACAGCTGTCCTGGAGGTGTGGGCGAAGATGAAATTGGAAGAGTTTACCAGCTGAGATTACTGACTGATAATAAAAGTGAAAGTGACCATTCTGTCATACGTGAAGACGCCACAGCACACTGTGTGAACAGCACAAAATTATTTCTCTGCAATTAACCCATTCACCAAGTGAAGCAGCAGGCAGCCAGGAACAAACCTTGCTCAAGGGTACCTCAAGGGGTGCTTAGCAGTCTTGGGGTTTGAACCCACAACTTCCTGATAGCAGGGCAAAATCAGGATAACAATGAAAGACACACCAATAAACATAAAATTTATTCTTACTATCCTTGAATAACTGAATCAGTGTGTAGGCCTGGTCTGAAATATTTATAGTTGTTTAAGTTATTTCAATCATCCAATCGTTTTTTAATTGTAGAAAATCAAGCAACATTTAACAGTAGGTCTTCTGAAAATGGCCAGTGGCGCAACATCACTTCACAGAGCTTACAGAACAACCAAAACAAAGCACAGGTAGACCTTAGAAAAACAGGGCTTTGGGATAAAAACAGGAGATCCTGTGGTCTCACAGGTTCAAATAGTCTGCTCAATTCTGCAAGAAGATTGGAAGTGGCCCCGATCTTTCACTGCAGACATATTACAGTAAACTTTCAGTGATATAGAACATTGATTAATTCCGTTACGTAACCACAGAGGCAGAAAAACTGAGAATGAAGAACGTTATCCAAGATGCTACTTTTCCCATGTAAGTTATTTGGCATATTTACCTGGGCCAGTCATGTGCTTGTGCAGAGCCATCCCCAGATGGCAGCAATATAAGATGACCAGGGCGAGAAGACTGAAGCAGAGCAAACACGCACCTTGATGAGACAAGCATTGTAAATCACAATAACAAACTCTTTGAAATGAGATGAGCTTCTTGCTGAGTAGGAACTGAGGCAGAGCCGATGGACTCTTTTGGAATACATTCTACTTTACTTCTAAGGTTACCTTCTGAAAAGGCTACAGAGACCTTTCAGTCTAGATATTACAAGTGGAAGTCCAACAAAATATCTACTGCATGCAATTTTCCATTTATCTTAAAATCAGCTAATGTTTGGGGTTTGATTCTTTAGTTTTGTTTAAGTCTAATGTAACTAACAAGAAATGGAAGTTCAAACCTAACAAGATCCTCTCACACGTGCCTTAAATCACACTTTAGCTTTTCCGGTGTAGGTACTATGCCAGTGGTCACTGAGCCTCGTTCTGGAGATTACCTTTTTAGTTCTAATCTCCATCCATCAGGATGATCAATACAAAAGCACCTGAGAAAGTCTACTCTTGCATTCATACCCTAGACGGCTAATACAGCATTGCAAAGTGATTTATTCAATACATCTAAAAACAGCAAAATATACCAAGCAAGACATAAGCAAGTCTGAGATTGTTTCCCAATTTAAATCGGTGGTTATAAGCTTGCATTACTCGATCACCAACATATTTTGTGGGTTTTTTTTTTCTTTTTTTTCGGGGGGTGGGGGGGGGGGTGCGGTAAGTGAGAGAGAAGCATTGTGTGGCTAAAGAAACGATCCACTCTTCCAAGGCACAGCCCTGGACACAGAAGATATGCCCTAAGGGAACACACCACAAGCATAGTTTTCATTTCTCACCTTCATGAAAAGCTCCCCACCTTCTTTTAGCTCCACCCAGCTGCCTGCTGGCATCCATTCCATGGAGAGGAGGACAGGAGTGGAGCAGACAGGAGAAGGAGGAGGGGGAGGACGGAGAATTGAGAGGGGGGTGGGAGGGGGGCAAACTGAGGAGCCTCGTGCCATAAAAGTCCTCATCCGTCCAATCCCCTCGCAGGCCAGACAGATGGAGTGTGGGTGTGGGGAAAGCAGGAGTGTGATAGGGCAAGGGAGGGAGAAAGAGAAATAATGAGCAAGCAAGACAGAGCTTAAAGAAAGGGAACGAGAGAGAGAGAGAGAGACAGAGAGAGAGAAAGAGTGTGAATAAGAGAGAGAGACAGAGAGAGAGACTGAGAGAGAGAGAGAGAGGGAGTGAGAGATAGAGAGAGAAAGAAGACACAAGACCCAGAGGATGAAGCTGTCAGGTGGAGTTATAGTGCAGGTGTGCTTTAGTAAATGTCCCTTTGTTCACAACATTCTTCCTGCAGTGTGGAAAACACTGCCCAGAGCAGGGGCACCTGGCCACGGCCCAGTCCGCCGTCTACCGCTCCCCAGCTAGAGATCGATGATGACAAAACAGGCCCCGGTCCGGCTGATTTCAGCAACCCCACCCGGAGGAAAAGAACTGCCAGAGCACTTGGCTATTTCTCGGCTTTTCTTTTATGCATGAGGCAATGACTGGCACCGCACCACATTTCAATTAATAATAAAGACGAAAGGGTCTGGTTATGCTGAGATGGAGACATGATAATGAGGGTCTTTTTGTGTGTCTCTTTGAGTGTGTAAGCATGTTCACAATGAGTCTTCGTGCCATGACTGTCTTTATGATCCTGTGTGTGCCTACAAGACTGAGTGATTTATTGGGTGTATAATGAGATCCACCTCCTCAGTGTTCGCGGTGAGATCTCTCCCAAATCTCTCTCTCTCTCTCTCCCTCTCTCTTTTTTCTTTCTCTCTCTCTTGTTACTGGAATACGGTGAGTGACACATAGCAGACTAATGGAACACTCAGCACTCTCAGCCCAGATGAGACCACCAGGGTCAAAAAGAGAAGCAAGACAGAGTCCGGTCTCCAAGAGGAATCGGGCCTAAAGACACAAAGTTCACACTACATTAAAAATCAATGAGGGAAACACTCACTTGTTTACCTTCTCGTTACTACTTGGTTACAGTCTGTAACATGCTGAGCCAATGAGAACCCACTAATCTTTGGATTTCTCTCAGTACATTAAGCCTATATATAGCAACAGTAGCCAGCAAATTTTTTCTAAGTGGAATACTCTGGATCCACTTCACAAACTTGCAGCATACAGTCTAATCCTGTGTCTGGTGGCAGTTGACTGAGGTACCATTGAAACAATAAAGGTAAATCATTAACCTTTCATTGATTTATACAAATACGAAGACACTATGATTTTGATTTGTAAACAGAACCAACTGTTGAGCTGTGCTGGTTGAACATGCTATGAGCTGCAGGCAGAAATCACATCTACAAAAAGCTGTCTATGGTTAATTAGATATTGTGGGACATCCTTATAACCACTGCATCAGGTTTCACACATTGTCAAATCTCAGCTTTCATGGCTTTCAAGCTATGTGGCTACAGAGACCATGACATGGAGTGGTCTGTGACATTCCCAAAATCATTCTTTGTTACCATATCTTAACTGCACATTTGTGGGCAAATAGATGTTGCTAATACTCTAAAAGCACTTTCACTGAACTGTGAGTTTATTACATTAATTAATTTGACAGCTCTTTTGCCATGTCCACTTCAGCTTTAGGGTACGTCTAGTAGTACCCTAATGGTTACTGACCACATTCTCCAGATTCAGCAGACGATTATCAGGTCAAAAAATACTATAGCATCCCTTGAATATTTTAAGCATGGATATGCATCTCATTTCTGTTCTGCTACTAAACATAGAACTCTCTGACTCTCTCTGTTTGTATGTTGGACTGAAATAGCACATCTGTTCTCTGTAAACTAGGCAAGGTTCCATAAGACATGCTAAAGAATCCAGGATCAGAGAGTGTGTACAGAAAGGATGAGAGGTGGATTCAAGGAAGACCTCATTCCAAATGTAATGAACAGTCCAGATTTTTTCCTGTTTTCTATCAATACCTTTCAAAATGTAGCAGTCCTGGAGACAAGAGGGAAAAAAAGGGTTTACGTTCAAGATGGAATGATATCAGACTTGAAAAGAAGTCAGCTAATAGCTTTAGACTCAATGTCATCCTCCTAAATCAACAGAATAACCTGTTGGCGCAAGTCAACTTCAGCTGTATGACCATGTTTTGACCCAAGCCCAGGACACTAGGCAGGAGTCCCAGGGATCTGTTTTTGCATGGCCGTGTTGTAAACCTACAGAATCATCATGGCGTATGTTTCAAAAACAGAGTCCAACACAATCAAATAACTCTCGAGTCCACGCCACGCGCGATGCCAAATGAGATCACCAGAGACTCAGTGCAACATATATTTACCCACTCTTCTCCAAACAGATCTGCTGGAGAGAAAGCTGAGGAAAAGAGCGATTCACGCAAGCTGGAGGAGCCTCGTGGCATCTGTACTCTCTAACCCCAGATAAAGCATCTGTCTCCAGACGGTTGACTCTTTGAGGCTCAGATGGGCTATGGGGCTGAAGCCATCTCTGTCAGACTCATTTAAACTGGCTTTATTTAGCCGCTGTTCATTTCCTCCTGCAGAGCAGAGACATCCAGCATCCCATAATCCCCTGGGGCTTGCTGGTCCATACTAAGCTGCAGCTTCCACTGCGATCCTCGCAGTGGGCAAATGTCAGTCAGCAGCTAATTCAACAACAAACATGCCAATTTAACTATTTGAAGTCACTAGCAGCTATAACAAAACCTGAGGACACACACAAATATAAAATAAATATAAAAAAAATATATAAAACACATATATAAAACATGTATATTAGGGCTGTAACAATACAACAAACCCACGATTTGGTTCATATCAGGATTTTTGACCCACGATTCGGTTCGTATCACGATTCTTTGGGGGGGGGGTGTAGGAGAGTTTAGTGCTTAGTGCAAGCAGTACCATTTGAGGCGCCATTTTGTTTCGAGTCTTCATGTTTATCACAGAATTATGAATCAATAAAGCTTCTTTTGCATTCAATCTGTACAGAAGACCCCAAGGAATCGCCACAGGCTGCCGCAGAAACAATTCTTCACCATTGTCCAAAACTAAAAACACACTCCGCCCAGCTGGCCAAAATCGCACAAAAACTCGCTCAAAGCACAACAAAACTCTTACAAACAAACTCCCCAGCAGTTTTATCACAACCACTTATAAAGCGAAGTGTCATAATTTCCTTTTTCAAACTTACATTTGAAGAAATTCAGCTCGGACCTCCCCAGTGTGTCTCTTCGGACAGTCGCTCCTATTTCCCCTTGAAATTCTTATTTGCTGGACAATTATCCCCATC
>JBBPCY010000035.1:10525015-10547708 GCA_037974405.1 Brachyalestes nurse
ATCTATGTATATAGTGCTGCTAATTGAAAAATGGGCCTAATCAAGTTTATTTCTGGTTTACTGAAAATCATTACTCATTCCTTCTGTCGCAAGCCGCTGGGCTCTTTTATAGGAACATTTTAAACCAACGCCCTACATGCTCTCTGCAAACCGACTATAATCAAAAAGAAAATCATTATCAATTTAGAGTCCAAACTTCTCCAATAAAAGTCATGCCATAGGGCTTTGAAACCAGTCTGGTATTTCTTTTTTTTGTTCTTCTTTTTTTTAAATCATTGCTTTCCAGCAGACTGGGCTTGAAAGAGATTTTTCCAAATAGCAGCAGGATAAGTGTCAGTACTTCATCAGTTAATAATGGAGAAAATACAATGCGTGATCTGGGACTCAAAGAAGAAGCGGCTTATACCAGTAGGCACTGAGCCTAAGGAATGTCACCCTTCCCAACTGCAAAGGCTTCTTCATATGACCTTGGAAAGGACAGAATGTATTAGGTTTTTAAAAAAGGGTGGTGTGGAAGGGGGTGGGATGGTGAGGGGACTGTGTGGGTGTATGTTTGTTTTTGTGGGTCTTTGATGGATGGCCTCAAAAAAACCATGTAACTGTACCGTAAGCCAAATCTGGGGTTTGTAAGCACTTATAGAGACAAATTAGATGAGAAATTGGTCTTTTCATTTCGCTTTAAATCTGTTTATGGGACAACAGGCCAAACATCTTCTGTGTGGACACCCTTCACTAATATTAATATCATGTGGAATAAATCCTTAGCACTTTCAACTATACAGAGCATCAGACTGTTTCTTTCATCTCGCCAGTATTCTGGTCCGCCTCAGGTTGTTAGAAGAGAAAGTATGGAGTCAGAATGTGAATGAACTGATCAAATCATGATCTACCACAGTGCTGCAATACTCAAGCAATATGGGGAAAAAATAGCATAAAAAGGTTGGATAGGACGTTAAGAAAATCACATGTAGAGCATATCAGAGTCCAGAACGGAACCCAGATCAGAATCCCTGATTAATGAAGATTGACTGATCAAACTGACTGATGGCTAATTGATTATCGACATTACCAGAGGAGACTTCTTTAAAGAAAAGAAGATTCATGGAACAGGCTGGACAAAAAATAATTTTGGGTAAAAAATCCTGGATAGCAGGAAATGACTGTAGTAGCAAATAAAGCAAGACTCCAGTTAACATTAAGCACAACAGGCCACACAGTGCTAATCGTGGACTAATGGCTGTCACTTTCCATTAACAATGCTAGCCTTTTGGTTAGACTGTTTTTAGTGAGGGAAATTAAAAATGAACACGGTGCTTCACACATCCTGATGTGCATACACACACACACACACACACACACAGACATACACACACGCTAGTGTATGAGGTAATGGAACTCATCCTTCATTGTATTGGGCTGGTGGGGGAAGGGTACAGGGCCCTTCACAGGAGAAGCTGTCCGCCTTCCCTCCTCTTCACTGTTGAAATAATATGTGTGTGTTCTTCTCTTTGTGAATACATGTCCTCATGGTGATAGGAATACTGGAATATCGGTATAATTATTTCTCACAAGGAAGCGTGCTGTTTTCACCATAAATTTGGGGAAAAGATTACGAAAAAAACCTGAAAGAGCAGTAAGATGACCTTTTGGTTAATGAGGTTAAGGTTAGGCTTAGATTTAGGTTTAGTTCCAGATACAGTATTACACAAGTGAATGAAATGTCCTCACAAATATGTCGTCACGTGTGTGTGTGTGTCTGACATTCTCTACAGTCACATGACTCTGCTGTCCCTTATGAGACACAGACAAAAACCTATAGCTTCTCTTTGACTAGACACACACACACAAATCATAACTGCATGAAGTATCAGTCCTCAGTTAGGACAGAAACATCTTTATTGTTGTAAAAAAAAACATTTTTTACCCCAGAACTGCCTTTTTCATTGTGTGCATGAAATTATGTGGAATCAAATCACTTTGCATTAAAATACATTAATATACATTACTGTAAAATAATTATTTCTGTTTTGTTAAATCAGAAGAGACCATGCAAGTACTGCTCTTTGTTCTACAGCTAGAAATCAAACCTAAGGGAAAAGAGCCAAAGGCATATATCTTTTGTGGCCACAGTGATTGCGTTTAGCTGGTGGGGCTGCAGAGGAAGGGACCGCTCTTTGTTCTGGTGGAGCAGAGATTTCTAGGGAAAAGTGTGTGTGTTTTTTTAAACAGTCAGATAATCTATCCACTGCCTGTCCACATTCATTTTGTTGTGGCTGAGGTGGCACAATACCCATGGGTTTGCTTGTGTGAGTGTGTGTGTGTGTGTGTGAGTTGGAAGGTTTATGAGATATGTAAGGACACAGGGAGTGGTCAGTTTTTTCCTCTTCAGAGTGAATGGTGTGTGTGTGTGTGAGTGTGTGTGTGTGTGTGTGTGTTTCAGGTAGGTGGGTACAGCCACGCTGTAAGCCAAGAGACTTGCCCTTGCAGATCATTAGCCCACTTATCATGTCCTTGAATGTAGATTGGTTAGACACAAAGCAGACACACACACCCAACCTCACTGAAAATACCAAACAGTCTAAAAGTGGAGCATTACTGGCAGGTCATCAGTGGAGAATAAATTACTACCCCTAAATATAAGCTTACAGAGAACACACACTCCTATGTGTCAACGTGCACACCATCCTCTCTTTCTCTAGCACCATCACAGTAACCATGGCAACCACAACCAGCATAATTCACTGCTGATACATCACATGCACACGTCTCCGTCACCCTTCTCCCTCTCTCTCCCCTCTTTGTCTCTCGGTCTACTCTCATTCGCTCTGCTATCCCTCATATGCACAAGTGCTGATTAAGGCAAACTGAATCTTTTCAAACTACAACGTAAAGATCACTGGACAGCTTAACACGCTGGGAGGAGAACACTAAACACAAATCATGTTATGTCAGCTAAAAGACACCTATGCTGACTAGAGTGATTGGGAGGGGCATATCCTATCTACCCAAAAAGAGTGAGACCAATTCTGCTGTTTTGGAGTACCAGTCACATTTAGCTGTGACAACACCAGGGAATGAACTCGCCAGGATGGATTCGAGGGAACTTCAACAAAAGCATTTCTGAGAATGTTATGAAAACAAATCAGCACAACTGTACTGTGTCTGTTCCAAAATTAAAAAACCCACAAAACCAACGGTGATATGAATCATTAAATGAAAAATGTATTATAATATGCGTCCTGTTATTTGATGTTTTTGTCATATCTCCTTCCCCTTAGCACCACCACTAGACTTTCTGAAAGTGGCATTTAAGTCAGTGCACCCTGTTCACTTGAGTGCCAGGTCAGTTTGTGTGGTTTCGACTGTAAACAGCAAGAGGCACCAAAGGTCCACGGCCTCTCTCGTAAAAATGCCTGTGTTTAACAAGTGTGTTGTATAATGTCTCCCACAGCTTTCACTTGCAAGAGCAGCAGCTCTGAAAAAAACCTCATGCTGTAAATGCCTGCGTCATACACACTCTGTGGCACATGGGTTACTTAAGGACAATGGCCCTATTCTGTAGTATATAAAATCCAAACATGCCATTGGCACGCACTTGGTAGTCGACTGTCAACAGTATGTAAACTGATTCATTGGGTATTACCCAACAGACTTGGCTACTAGACTCTTATGTAAGCATTCCAGCCATCATCAAACTCAAAAGCCGGTCAAAAGGCCAAAGATCTAATCAGACATGTGTTTTGTTTGATCACCACTGACACATCTGTCCAGCGTTTGAAGCGTTTCTCAGATAAGCACCAAAGGTTTATTAGCAAGGAGGAAAAGGCATTTCCAGCTCATCAGGTGTGTGCAATGGCAGTGATCTCTTGCTCAAGAAGGGCTGTGGATCCGGTCCGATCATCCACACTTTAATCAGTTAGTCCCTACACATCCGCCTTGGCCATATGGGCATAATGAGTTCAGCATTCCACAGCCACAGCTCAACAAAAGAGTGGGACACAAGGAAAGAGAAACTGACGAAAATGTACCACCCCAAGGAAGTTCAGGTAAAATAATGGTCACTACAAAGGTATCGTACTTAATTCAAGAGACAAGGGACACACTCCAAGTGTCTTACTTTGAATTCGATTTAGTCTTGGAGCAGAATGAGCTTTGTGGCCTCTAAACTCTAGAATATCATAAACCTTACATGTTAAAATGTGAGCCTGATCTTAAATCACTCCTACGCTAAGATGCTTTATAAATACAGCACCTTGCCAGTTTGGTGAACATTTAAGAACACTAACACACAAATCTTGCCTTCCACCTTTTTGGGTTTGATTGGGGGAGTGACTGGAACAATGCTCCACAGTAAGCCGCTGAGAATATGCATAACTCTTGTGGAATAGCAAAGGTACTACAGGCTACTGAAAAAAGAGCCGCTGTGGCAGGCAGCAATCTCAGACAAACAATTCCATCCAAAGGCAAATATTGAGAATTCATTAAACATCTCTTTCGTTTTCCAGGCCTGCCACGAGTGACGCCAGGCATCGGGCCAAATACGATGAGTCCAAATCCAAGCTACTGGAATCTTTTCTTCTCCTTTTGAATGTTTTTCAGCATCGCTCCCTCATTTGATCAGCCTGACAGAGACGTGAGGTCAACAAGCCTATTTTCCAAGCTCTGGACTATGAAGTATTTTAGATAGGTCCATCGAGACCCTCCATACCTGCACGAAAATATATGAGGGAAAAGAGAGAGAGCCAGGTCAATAAAGGGATATGAAACACACTGTGTCATGTTGCTCTAAGAAAGGACAGGCAGCACTGTACTCGAGACGAGGGATGCCAAAAGGCTGAGAAGTAAAAGATCACTGCATTTGAGAGGCAAATCTGGCTACACTCTCAGCGATGTTCAGCAATGTTGTTGTAAACCCTAGGTAGTCCTCAACATTAAACATAGTTCAGGTCCTCAGAAGATCTTCATCTCAAAAGCTGAATGAAGTCCGTCTTGGCTGTCCTTCAGCAAATATCTTCATACATTTTATATTTTATATCTCTCTTACACTAACGGTGGGATTATTCAGTCAGAAATTCAGTTTTGTTAACCTGTTCTTACGACTGGTCCATTGCGGAGGTCTAAGTTTGATGGGACCTTTAGAAACGTGGGTGCTGTGCTCCATCAGGTACAATCAACAATTCCACAAACATCAACTAATATTAAACGTTGTGGAAGTATTACAGATGAGTAAAATACCAGTTTATCATTGCTTGACTGTCACTCAAGTCAATAATTAAGTGATTAAGTAAAGCTCTTCAAAACGGGATCACCTCTGCTAGTGCATGTGAGTGGGCTTGGGCTCGGGAAGGTCTTGAAGCTGTGAGTACGGATTGGGTTTGAGCCTCAATTTCATACAGATGTCCAGTCTACTGATTCAGTCAAGCCAAACTGTGAATTATTGGATGAAAAACTGACACAATTTTGAATCAGCTGGTCTCATAACCTTGTAGTTTTGGAATGGTTCATTCATACACTTGATTCTTCCTCTGTTCTTGCTCTTTCAGCTCAAAATCGGAAAAACCAACTGTCACTCAGAATCTGCTCCGAACACCGGCTGTAAATCACAGAAATGCAGCTATGAAGTACGACTTCTAAAGGAGTTTTTAACCCAGCTCTGGCTTTCTCTAGACAGAAGCTGTTTTAGAGAACTAAATCTTACAGAGCCACAGTGAGATGCCAACTCAAACAAGTTTACCTAAACTGGGCCAAGCGCCTATGAATCAACTCAGCATGAGGTTTGGAAAAAAGCAGTAAGGCCGTCTTCCCGTCACACAGAAACCTCAAGCTAATGTACGGCCTCTTAATTATAAAAGAAACGTACCATATTTACCTCTGCGCATCAGCAGCATGTTGGTGGCAAGAGGGTGGAAGGTGGGAGCCAGAACGATGGAGATGAGTTGGAGATGGCGTAGAGGCTTTCATGCCAGCGGGCAGCTGGCCTAACGTTTGAGGCATACTGCTGTGTGTGTGTGTGTGTGTGTGTGTGTACTGAAAGTATGGAGGTCAGGAAACAGACCACCAGGGAGAGGATGGGATTACTGGGTGTGCTGGACAGGGCATGGGAGGAATATTCTGGGTGCCTGACAGTCTACATCAGACAGGGAAGGGTTAGAGCAACCACAATTTAAAGAGAAGTGTGTGTGCCAGACTTTTTTTTGTTTTTATACACTTTCAGGACAAAATATCCCAACTTTGTATGAAAACCAGAGAAAGTTTGTTGTTGTAAAGTGCTTTTTTGCAGAAGTTCTTTCATGTTTCAAAACATGACATGGCCAAACTATTTCTTTCATGTGACTGACATGAAGTTTAGGGTTATTTTTAGGGAATGCTCACATTTATTATTTTTAGAAGATAATATAATGTTGCTGTGTAAACAAACCTAAGACCTTCGACGCGCTAACATTATACAGTGTTTCTCATGAAGTGATTTATTAGATAAGCACTGATTGCCACAAAATCAACATCTCACTCCATCCCACCTAAACCCCACCACCCAGACGACAAGTTGAAGTGGCAGGGTATATCAACAGATCCCATCAATGTGGCTATTTAACGCCACACACGCCTTTTCCTCCCGTCCCGCCTCACACTGTTTAATGCGATTTGACAAGTCCTTTTATTCCATTTATATAATTGTTTATTGGATGATGTTCATGTAATGTAAAGTTGAAATCGTGTTTTCGAATAGTATAATAAAAGAGAACAGAAAAAATAGAAATAAACAGAATAGTGTTACAAAGTTTGCTAGTGATGATACATACAGCACATACACTCTGACACTGCATAAAACAGACTAAACAGAAATAACATATGCGAATGTATGCATGTGTGTGAGGTGTTTTGCTGCCAGCACCCTCATCCATCTGTGTCTGTGCTTTTGCACTTCATGAAAGTACAACTCAGCTAATAAACACAATGGTCCATAACCATGAGGTGGAGAGGCTGAAAGCAGAAGAGATTAGCAGGACCACAGTGCGGTTGTGAATCTAATCCAACTCAAGCTTAAGTCTCCTCCTGCACAAGCTTTAATACAGCATATGCCTCAACCTGTTCATTAAATCAATATACCTCTTATTATTGCTGGCAAGCCGTCCGCAGCCAGCAAAGGCCTTGTAATTAAACTTCACTCAGCTGAGCTCTTTAATGGCAATAGTAAGGGTAGGAGAAGGGTTGGCCATCTTTCCGTTCTCACACTGATTGGTGCAATGCTTGGGCACATCTTTTCAAATCACAGAGCTAAAATGTCTTTGACACTGCTGTCAATAGAAACTGGTAAAACCCTGAGATGCTGCAGTGATAACAGATACTTCAAATAATTGATAATGCATTTTTTGAGTAGAATTTTTAGGTGAAAAATATTGTGAAAAATATCAGATATTTGTATCAGCCTACATCCCTATTTTATATTCATCATTTCACACTCATGGCTTATTGCAACAAGTTGCATCAGATTCACAAATTGATATTAAATTTTAAACCTGATAAATGTGCTTCTGTAAAAATCACCCTTTACATTTTATTATTTTTTTTTTTTTGGAAAATGTCCAAAAGTCAAACTTGAATATAAAAGGGATGTGATAGTCAAGAGAGAGAGAGGGTGGTGTTATTAGGGAACGACAGAGTGTGTAGAATAAAGAAATACAAGAAGATGAAGTAAAAGAAGAATCTGGGCTGAGATCAAAAGAGTGAGAGATGGTGTTGGAAAGAAAGTATACATGCCAGGGAGGGACTGAGTGAAATAAAGAGAAATACAGTCCCATCACCTCTCCTGATTTGCCCCTTTGTGCAGCTCTAATAGCTTTTTAGTTCAGACTCTTTTGGCTCTTTGTCCTGCTTTGGACTAATGCATTTTTTATCTGGGTGCAGCCCCACTGTTCTGGTCATTCTTCAGCGCTGGAGCCAGGCAGGAGATTTTGATTGGAGAGGTTGGCAGGCTTAGAGGAAGGGCAGGGTGGGGTGTTTGTTGAAGAAAAGGCTTGCTTGCCCCGTGCTTGCACTCTCTCACACTCTTAAAAACAAGTCTTTTGAGTTTGGGCAAAAAGCCTGTCACTGTACACAAACTATTCTGAAGCAATCTCAAACAATGTCGTCTGAATGCGAATCCAGTCGAAAATATTTGGGCTACGTTTGATCCCAACCAACTGCGCCATTCAGGGCTTTACTAACAAAAGCCGGGGCCATCTAATTGTGGCTGGTGAGAAGATGGAAATGGAAAGAGCATGGCTGCTGCTTGTTTATGTAATGTCAAGTGAACTTGGTTGATTACAATCTACGGCCGCATGAGTATGAATATGCAAGACAGACAGGGCGAGTGGCGCTGTGTGTGTGGGGGGGGTGTGTGTGAAGGCGATAGCCTAAGCAGTTTTGGCACATGCGCCTTCTGAGATGTTGATTTAGAAGATGTGGCGAGAGACAAGCAGCTGCAATAGCAAACAGGAATAGGACCAGTGCATCTCCACTTGGTCTTAATCACCTCAAGGCTTGACTTGGACAACTCTCAGCAGATCCACTTTTGGAAGAGTACATGGGAGAATTTAGCCAGAAGGAGAAAGACAGAGAAGCAAAGCAGTAGATCTTGGTGTCATTGTGTCTCGAATACAGTGCAAGAACAAACAGCATGCTGAGAACTCTTCCTGACCTTCTGGAAAGTAAATAAATTGGAAGAAACGCTGAGACTGAGACACAACAATGGAAAAATCAGTGTAATCCACATTTCTGGGCCTAGAACTACTCATGAGGAGGTAGGTAAAACATAGAACACAGTGTGAAACTCTGCTATGGCTAGGGAGGGGTTGTGAAAACCTGTACTAAACTGGCAAGAATTCTTGACTGGTTCATACAGAAATATCTGTAAGCTACTGCACAAATGGTGCTGCTATCTGTATTTACGCAGCATTAATACATTATAACTTATCGGGCATTTTAAATGATGCTAGACTGGATCAATGGGAAGGACAGGCTCACCACTCTGTACATCACCACCAGACATTTGTTGCAATTGCTTCTCCTTCATTATGTATGAAACTAAGGACACAATTTATCTTCTTGTTTCTCGAAAACATAATAATTAAATAACTGTTAAACTGTTCACATGTTTTCATTTTCTGTCTTTATTCTTGCACCAAATGACAGAATAATATCAAGATAAGCAGTATTGGTATCAAAAAGCAGTATCGGTATCAATATTGGTGTCAGTAAAATCCTTATGATACCCATCAATATGCATTGTGACACAGTATCAAGATTTCATGCTATTTTTCTTTACATTTGACATCGAACCTTTACTTTGCTCTGGAGTCCTTAATAATGACATAAATCCTCAAGAGCATGTCCCGGATGTTCTGTAAGCCTCTCCTCATAAAGAGCAGATGTCGGAATCAGCCACCTGCTGTCAGGATGGAGTATCCTGTTTTTCATCTTTTCATCTGTGCTAGCCTAAGATCGTACTGACCAAATCTGACAATGTGGGAAAGTCAGAGCTCTGTCATCCCTAAAATCCACAGACCACCTGCTCATGTTACCATTCACCTACCATCCATCCCAAACCCAAAGAGTTGCTCAAATTCAAACTGATCTGCCTTGTTGCGTCATGAAATTCGATTATTGTGACCACGAGGACCACCATGACCCACTGGACCTCCTGGTGCTCAGGCCAGTAAAGAATCCTGAGACACCAGATGTTCCTTCATGAGGTCTCTTCTATGTAACCTCACACAAAGGAGCAACAGTGAGATACAGATCTTGCTGATCAATCCAACAGCAAACAGAGTGGGGACAAGAGACAAAACAAGGTTCTGGAGAATGGTGAATAGCTTGGTAAACAAAAGCAATGAACCAGGGACAAAATATAAAGACAAAGAAAAACTTCTGGAAGAGACAAAAGGCCTCTCTCTTCTAGTGATCATAAAAGAAAGAAAGGATTCAGAAGGAGTGGGATTTACAGAGATAGAAAGGTGTCATCTCTGGGAGACAAGGAAAATGGAGAGTGAGTAACTTTTTCTTCCAATTTTTCTTTCATCGGTGTCCAACAATTATTCGAACAGACTTTGAACTAGAACTGGTGCAATGCAGGACGTGTGCTGTATGTATGGAGTAAGTGGGAGGTTTTTCCACATTGGGACGCCAAGCTTTCTTGTTTATCCTTCTGACCAATCAAGCTGAGAAAGCAGTTTCACAAAGGGCCATGAAACCTGCTCAGTCATATTCAGGCCTATGATTTTAAACTGGTTTCACCAAGGACAGGAATATTTGCACTGATGTCACTGTAAATCATCAAGCATAATTACCAATCTCGGGTCCAATAAACGCACCAGTGGCAGGCGCACCAACATCAGAGTGCATATACTTATCAGTTCACTAAATTAGGGGGTGCTAGAATATTTGTGGAATAAAAGTCCATGCAGTGACGAAAAAGGCTAGAAAAACAAGAGAGATTAGGGGAAGGGGTAGAAATCTTCATGCCATATGGGAGTAAGCATCCGACTTAATGAGGCATACCGCCACCCTCCGATCCCGGAGTCCAGCTATCTGCCAATATTTCAGATGTTTGGATTGGGAGTAATCAAAGTAAACAGTAACCAATGGCTCTACTTCTGAAGTGTTGTTTTTAGTGAATCAAGTAATTGTTTTGGCTTCATGGGAACAGAGTTTACTGAGTGCAATCTCTGAGCTTATGCATGCGTGCCAAAGATTGGAAGGTGTACTCAAATCATTCTGAAGAGCAAACTGACTGTATATTATAATAATTCATTCAAAAATATTCGATACCATGCCTGCCAGCTAAAACATGCAACGGTGCACGCATCTTCATATTCAGCCCTTTCCTGGGCACAGTACAAAAAGGGTCTTGTGTCCTACAGTCCTGCGTGCTATAGTCCGTGTGAGCAGGTAGCCACAGTCTGGCTCATATATCCCGTTGGGCCACATTTTAACATGACCCCACCAGGGCCAGGTCTTGTGTTACAGGAAACTGTTCCCAGGAAGCTTCCTCCAATAGGGTTGGCCCAGATGTGTTCCACCCTTGGATTTATTAGACGTGATTAGTCTTTCCGTGTGGATTAAGGAAAATATTACTTAACACCATGGCGCATGATTGCTGAGACAGGTTGAGAGACGACTGAAATTTACTGCGGTTTAATGTGAGGAAAAGCACTCGATATTGCTGCACCTGCAGGCACACACACACACACACACATACACTCTAGGTGGATACAACACACAGCATCATATGGGTTGCTGAGTGATAAAAACTCTTGTGCACCCTCGTGTCTAATGCCTAGCATACATAAGCACGCTCCGGTGTGCGATCTCGATATGATTTGTTTTCAAGAGTTGGTGGGTAGATCTGAGATCAGCGGGGAGAAAGACTGCCAAGGCACGACTCGCATAGGAAAAGATTCCTCTCCGGCTTGCTGAGAAGTTGATAAACACGAGCACTCCTCCCTCAAATGTGAAAATAATCAAAACACACCCTGAGAAATGCTAAAGATGCTGTCAAGTTTGTTTCTTTTTTAGCCTACAGATGGAAAAGGCTGTAATTTGTCACTCATTTGTTTTAAGATCGTACGTGATGGTCTGGAACCCAAAGCAGACTCTTAAGTCATCATGTTTAACGCTAACAGGCATATGATTGAATGAGGACAAGAGGAAGCCGACCCCCCAGGATAAGTCAAAACAGAGTCATGGAGCCATGCTGAGTATCGTGACCTGGGACCATCTTCCTTCCAACATGCTGAAGTTCAATCATTACCTGAGAAACTGAACCCAAACGAGCGAGTTCAACCAGCATAAAAAAAAGGAAACAGCAGCAGACACTCAACTGAATGGAGAAAATTCTAACACATGCGCACAGAAGAGTCATTCCCAGCCCAGCTTGCTACACCAAGCCCTTCAATGAGTCTAGCTATCAAACTAATCTCTATCCACAGGACCTAGCAAAAAAAACACTGAGAACCGGAGATGAGGGACTCTAAGAGAAACCACTGTAGGGAGATCAGGGAAAACTGAAAAATAAATAAAGGGTAGTCTTTTCTTTCACTGGTATGTAAAAAATACACCATGCTATACACCAGATAAGGCCTCCCCAACAGATGAGCCTTTAGAGGGGAGAATGAATGAACTGACTGGAAGAGAGGCGGCCATTAAAAACATACATTGCACTATTTATTGTCTCCACACTAGACATGCATAAGGAAAGAATTACATTTTTTGGACTTTTTCCAATATTATCAACAATTTTGTCCAGTTACACGCACAAGCTTGGACTCCCCCAGTCATATAATACCACCAGCACTGAAAGGGTGAAGCCTAACATCTCCTTCCTACATGCTTCTTAGAAGCCTGCCATGTCATTGGACAGCTCAACACACTTGGAGGAGAACGCTAACTGTCAATTTTGTTACATAAGATAACAGAAATCCACACTGAGTAACAGGGGGCAGCCCACCCATCTAGAGAGAGCAGTGCCAATTGCGTTCTCTTTGAGTCCCAGTTGTGGCACCACCAGGGCCCGAGCTTAAGTCACAAGACCAAACTGTTTGATATTTATGTTCAATCAAAATTTCAGCCAAAACCCTAAACTAATTAAACTAATTTAACCCAAACTCTGAACTAATTAAAAATCTATAGCCCTGATCTTACACTCTACAATACACAAAAAAGTGAGAAGAAACATCTCTCAACTACCTAGGCCAGGCTTCACGCAAGCAGAGCCATCATGGAACTCTGACTGCATCACTGTGGAACATAACCAGGAACCACAGCTGGTTTGCCACTATGCATGCCAGTGTTTGGAGCATGGTGCAACTTGGATCGTGTGGAGGCTGCAGTGGCGCTACGGCTAAAACAAACTCCTCTTGCGGATTGTCAGAGTGTCCCGATTTGTTCCTCCGAGGCTTTGAGGAATGTGGCGGAACGAATAAAATCACTTTCTAGAACAGAAAAACCAACAGTGGTGGCGGGGAGCGTGAAATGAGTTCTAAAGATGGTGTCAACTAATAATAACTTACAAGAAACTTGTAAGACGAGATGCTTCTGTATTTTAAGAATTCTACATTTGGCTCATTTTGGCGTTTGAACTTTTCTCCTTTCCCATTCCTTTTCTGCTTTTTTTTGTTTCTATATTCTTACCTGATTCCACAGTCAGTGTGTCTGTATTTGTTTGGTGCTACCATTCCTATCTTACTCCTCTTATAGGGTCCCTATGTTTCAAATTCTTCTGATCGCTGACCAACCTCCCTTTCCAAATATAAGTTAAATGAACCTGCAACAGTGTGGAATTCCGTTATTTATCAGAAGTATTTTTTCTGGAGGGTGTTTTAGCACAGATGCCTCTGTTGGAACCATGTGTTCTCTCAGACTTTTGAAGATTGTGGTTTTTTGCAAGGAAAGAAGAAACACATAAAAAGAAAACATGCCCCAGTTTCTCTTTCTGTTGTACAGAGGCAAAAACAACCAGAACAAATTGATGGCCAAAATGATGCATGATAGCCAAGTCCGTGGCACTGGCTTTAAATCAACATTAAAAAAAAACATAGAACATAATTTGATATCAGCCAAGCAACACTTTGCTGAACTGGTCTGTGTTCAGAGATAACATCTGCAAAATCTGTAAGTATTGTATTTAGCAATCATAGATAGTCTCAGTAGTGAAATAAAAATATTTTAACTAATCTGTCCAAGAAGGTGAAACACACAAAGTACATCTACCTAAATCCTTACACTGATTAAATTTTGTGGTTATCCTTCTCTAATAGTTTTAAATCCTGTGTAATCCAAAGTGGGATTGAATCCCACCATTTCACTAGTCAGTGATGTGTGTGTCAGTTATGCAGGCTATAACACTGTGCATCTTAACTAGCAACCAGTAAATACAGATTAATAAGGAATACTGTGAAGGATGTGCTCCACCTAGACACTGAGGTGATCCCTACCTCAAGGAAACAGGTACCAGCAGGTGTGTTCTCTTTGATGGACACATTGTAGAAGCTGCTCCCAAAGACTGGCTCGTTGTCATTAATATCCTGTAGGCTGATTTCCACCACGGCAGTAGAGGACAAGGGGGGCTTTCCCCCATCCATAGCCACTACCTTTATGCTGGGCCTCGGGTATGTCTCATAATCCAGCTGAGTTGCTGTAGTGATGATCCCTGTCACAGGGTCAATAGTGAACCATTCAGAATGTGTGCCCTTATCAGGCAGGATGCTGTAGCGAACATCCCCATTCGGGCCTTGGTCTTTGTCTCTTGCTGTCACCTGTAACACAAAGCTACCTGGATAAACTACTTCTGGAATAGTCTGCTTGTATGCCTGCTGGTCAAACAGCGGAGGGTTATCATTGATATCTGTGACTTGGATTGTGAAAGATGACTCAGCTCGGAGTGGTGGGGTGCCGGAGTCAGTGGCCATGACACGGAGTTCATACGAGTCTCTCTCTTCACGATCCAGAACCTGGTCCACATAGATGAGGTAGATGATGCTGTCCTTGGTAGTGAGGGCAAACTTACCATCTCCACCTTCCAGGGAGACATTGACATTGGAATATTCACCATAATCAGGGTCTGAGACTGAGATTCGGGCAACGTACTGCCCAGGTTGGGCACCCTCAGATATTCGTGGAGACCCGTCCTCGCTGAGGAAGATAATGGTCATGGTGGGCTGGTTGTCATTGTAGTCTCGGACGTGAATAGTGACAAAGGCATTAGTAATCTCTGGGTGACTGGCATTGTCTCTTGCCTGCACCACCAGTTCATGGACCTTCCTCACTTCATAATCTAAAGGTTTGTTAAGTGTGATAAATCCAGAACGAGGGTCAATGACAAAGTATCTGTCTGGGTCACTTTGCCGGCGGTTGATCTCGTAAAGTACAAGGCCATTGTCACCTTCATCAGCATCTGAGGCAAACACCTGAAGAATATTACTACCCTGGGGTAGGCTTTCAGAAATGATGGCATGGTATCTGCTCTGGTTAAAAACAGGAGCATGGTCATTTATGTCCTGCACTGTCACATCAAGAGTCATCTGTCCTGTTTTTTTAGGAGACCCTCCATCGAAGGCCTCCAGAAGCAACGAGTAAGAAGCCCTCTTCTCACGGTCTAGGACACCATTGACCACCAGGTCTAGATAAAGGACTTTGTTTACTGCCCTCTTGGTCTCCAGTCTGAACACTTGCCCTACATTACCATCTTTGATAAGATACCCCTGGGTGGTGAGCTGATCTTTGTCCGCATCAGTGGCTGGCTCCAGGGAAAATTTTGTCCCCACAGCGGTCTGTTCAGGGATCTTCAGGGAGGCCTTCTTCTTAGGGAACACTGGAGTGTGATCATTGATGTCATTCACTGTGATGGACACCTCCACTGTAAGGCCAGTCATGGTAACTGCGATAAAGCTATAGTGATCTCTCTCCTCCCGGTCCAGTTGCCGAGCGGTTTTGATAATGCCAGTGGTCTCATCAATACTGAGATCAGTCCCCACACCAGTGCCTTCATGATCAGAGATGAAAAACAGTGATGCAGTTGTCCCATGCGGCAATCCGGCACTTATGTCACCGACTATTGTCCCTGCAGGCTGCTCTTCATCCAGCTGTAGCTCCAGGAGACCTGATTTTGCATCTGCATTGACTTTTACAGCTAACAATTCCAAAGTCACAAACAAAAGAAGTACCATCCTCAGGGTCCAGCTTCCTTGCTTGTAAAAGTTAATAAATATATGGTCCTCAGGGCCTTTGAATAACGTCATGGCAGCAAAGTTCCTTTACACCTGCAAGAGAGGGGAGATAAAACAGATCGTCACAACCACAGCCGCACTAAGAAAGCACAGCCAAACACCATGACATTCCTTAAACGCAGGCATCTGTCATACTCCACCACTGCAGTCCATAAGGTGCTGGAATGCATGAGAGAGGTCTGGTGTGGATCATTCTGCATTTTCTTTAGAGAGCAGAGGTGAAGAAAGGCTTTGGCCCAGTCGGGACTCTAAGACTGTAAGACCATAAGCTCCTTTTCATATATCCTACCCGCATTTCTTCTCAAAACATAACATGATCCTCATGCATATCACACACTTGGTCTACTTTTTTACACTTAATCTGTTGAGCTTTGTCAGGAATTTCAGACTGCATAAAGAAATGGTAACAGTGCTACCTAATATAAAGTGTTTTATAACTGCCCTAGTTGCCCATCATGTCAAATAGTTATCTTGTTAGAATGTACCAGGATAAGAACAAGTTCACTTTTAAAAGTGGCAGGACTTATGTAAATGTTTTAAGGATGACAAACAGTTTGATTTTCAATAGTGTGCATGTGCATTCTGTTGAGCTGGTAGTATAACTAGAGGGCATGACTGTGAATGTGGCACAGATTTAAAGTGCTGAGCACAAGGCAGCAGGGAAAGGCACATTCATTCAAATCCCTGTGTTGCTATTTATTCAGGAGTGCTAACCCAAGGAATGTCCTCAGACTATGGTCAAAGCAACTCAAAAAGGCTGAATTTAAAACTTTCAAATATACTTTAGTTTCGAATTCCCAGGTTTAAGAAGAAGAGGTAAGTAAAAGTAAGCTATGAAGGAGAGAGAGAGAGAGAGAGAGAGAGAACGAGAGAGATGAAACAAAAGGAAGGCAGGAGTTCAGAGCTCTGTGTTTGTGTGTGTGTGTGTTTGCAGAGCAGCTCCATTCCTGTCACTTCTGGGAATGCAGAACACTGAGAGCTGCATGTGGCCAGACATGCAGATGCTATTTCATACTAGAGTTGGATGTCTTGAGTCCGGTCATGGTCTTGAGGATCATGTGTATCTTCAATTTGATGTTGCAATTTCATGTACAAATTAAGTATAACTGAAATTAGTAACATATTTACCATTCTTTAGACAGTTGGAGCTGTTTTGTCAGATGACTTTGGGACCAGTCAGTACCGTCATGTCAGTCCTCAACAGCACACAAAAGTTAAGGGAGTTTTTTTTCGGTCTCGGTCTCGTCTCAACTTTGTCTTGGTCTTGACTCGGTCTGGTCTTGGTCTTGGTCTTGGTTTAGGCAGTCTTGACTACAAGTCTATTTCATACAGAACTTGCATGACAGAGATGAGGTGGTTGTACAGATTTGGCTGGAGCTGCAGGCTTCAGAAACCTACCTGTTCTGTGCTGGGAGAGAGGAGTTGCTTATTGGTGAAAGTGTGTGTGCGTGTGTGTGTGTGTGTGTTACAGGGAGGAGGGTGGGTGCTGGGGGGGTCTATAAACCATGCCACCATGCCACCTAAGCACCATGGACTTTCGTTGCAGACTACGTTTATGGCTAGACTGAGACTGCAATTTGTCCTTGTCAGAACTCTTTTAGAAAGTGGTATTCTATAAGCCACAGAGACCATGAAAGAAATAAAAAGAAGCACTGAATTTGTATTTAAATTGGACTTTTGTTCTGCTGCTCCAGTAGACATGACCACATGGCGTCAGTTTTGATGCATCACATGTGGCCACATTTTTACACTCCCCCTAGTGGCAAAAGAGGGATTAGGTGGGTGAAAAGAGGAAAATGAATTCAGACACAAAAAAGGAGATGCAGTAGGAATAGAATATATAATTTCACTTGGAATGTTAGTAATAATCACATGTGTCTATACAAGTGCACTAAATTGCAAAAAGTTACATCCTGGCTAGTGAAAACATCAAATCAGTTAAATATATCTAATAATTCTCACTTGGAGATTGTTGTAAGAATATTATATAATAATATCAACTTATTGCTAAATGTTTTCACTAATGTTATCAAGAAAATTGTCTTATTGCATTAGAAGTTTTACTTAATTAGCTGTGCATGTATATAAATGGAAGTGTTATATATTATATATATAAATTTGTGAGTGTGTATCTCATGGTTAATGTTACATAAGATAATCCACACAGGGCCATATAACCAGATAGGCTCAGTGGAGTCTACCCCACACTACACTCTGACTGTTGGAAACCCGTTACCAGAACATGTGACTATAGATATTATGTAGCCTGCCATGACTACACCATGACTTGACCATTGTTTCACCTCTCTGCAACCACTCTTATGCAAGTGCACTCCCATCATGGTGTCTTCACACTGGAGGATGAGCTCCGAGACATAAATCAAGAGATCCACTGGTCTGCACATGTCTTGTCCATAGGAACAAAGACACAAACTGGAGGTTCAGCCTGCCCAAAATATCGGTATTAGGATGTCTAAGCAAAACTGACCATACAGATGTCTGCAACATGCAATTGAGCATGAAACCCTTTTTTTGTATTATGTGATCTGACATTCCAGACCAACCTCAGATATTTCAAGACATTCATTTGGTCAAACTAATATAAATAACTTGTAAAAATGCAGGTCATTTAAGGGTCATCTAGTTTAAAATGTATTTTAAGACATATCACGACTATAGTGTGTAGAAATATGATCAAACTATGGTACAGAATTTAGTACATGTAGCCCCAATGGGAGACAATTCTGTCTTCTTCTAAGTGATTCTCAGTGGCCCAGACTTCACACTGTAGGTGTCCACTGAGTGTACTACACTGCCCTACAAAGCCAAAGTGCAGTAAAATGCCTTTAAAGTTTTAGTATTAGTATGGATTTTGTAGTTACTGCAATTTTGACACCATCATTTCTCTGAAACGGGACGACTTTGAACCAAGATATTTTCTCACAAGACAAAGGAGAGTCCTAAACCCCATTTGTAGTCTAAAGTCAGTTTTGACCAAATATGTAGTTACTGCACTTTGGCTTTGTAGGGCAGTACAGATAAGCCTCAAAAATGTTTTTATGCTGAATGTTGGACCTGAGGGGACACTGGGGTTCTAGGCATCTCCTGCAGGTTTCAGCTGGAAGTGCAGCAAGCCCAGTCTTTCTCTAATGCATGTAACAGACCCAGCAGGAACTCAAAGGGTAACAGAAGCCAAGTTAAACAGGCTCCAGAGTCGCAAAGGATCTCTCTGAACTGCCACACTGCCTGAACAATGTGTCTTATTCTTCATATTTAACGGCTTATTAAAATATATGGCAGGGACCCGTCTGTTTCTCCATCACACGGAATAAACAGAAGCCAGACTGAGTGATTGACAGTGGCGTCTGAGGAGAGCTGGCGGGGGGCTTTTCTGTTCTCCGCATAGCTCCACAGTGGCACTCCAGACACCATCTTGGAACAGCTGGGGAGCAGGATCTGTGCTGAGTCTTGTGATGCATTATGTTTGCTATAGCATCTATTTTGATTACTTAGTCCCATAAAGAGTCAATAGAAAAGTGTGGATTTGTGAGAAGAGTGTGGATTTGTGAGAAGAGTGTGGATTTGTTATACTGCAATGCGAAAAGCATCTTGATGGGAAAATCCTAACAGAATTAATTACGCACTTGGACCCCTAATAACATTCTTTATACTGTTTGATAAACACCACAGTATAGAGAGTTTGCACTTTCAATTTCAACAATTAATACAGATTTCCGCAGCAGATATGATGGGTGTCAAGGGCTGATAGTAAACTGGTACCAGTTCCCGATTGGTCAATCCTAAAATATGAATAAGGTCCTGGACATATGGTGCTGCTACCGGTGCAAAGTTAGTGCATTCTAACATATCTAGCATTTTCGAATGGTTGATGTTTTGTTGGATCAGTGGAGGCATGGGAGAGACGCCCTGCACATCACCATCACACATTTGCTGACCAGACATTTATAGGAGTTCCTCCTCCCTCATTACATCTACAGAAAACAGAGGAAACTATTTAGCCTGTTATTTCTCATAATAATAAGTCATAATAAAATAACTGTTGAATCTTTTCATGTAATGTCTTTATTTTTGTACAAGATTATGGAGAGTAGTATCAATGGACTATAAAAGAGTATCGATAAGTATCGTTATCTATAAGGTGTATCAGTATCAAAATTGGTATCAGTAAAATACCCATCCCTAGTAGCAGATAAACTACAACCAAACCTTAGTACTTTCAGTGTGAAGATGCAAAAGCCAGTACAGCGAGTTCTACTGATGTCTACAGTGTATCAGGTTGTACTTCCACTATGTACTTAATTGTCACTGAAGTAAGCCAGTAATAATGATTTAAAGTGCCTTGTGATTTAAAACCATAATGCTTCAAATGATGACAGTTTTTGCTCCTGAAATGTTGGCTTTCTGAGGGTTTTCTTCAGAAAGTTTTATTCTTCAGGATGCTGACTAGCTGCATAGTGGCCTTTGCTTCCCAGTGCTAAATGTTTAAGGAATGCACTCCTACTCAGTTTCCAGGACTTAGACAACCACAATGCCTGAGCCTTCTGCATATAGCCATCCAGCTGTCATCAGAGAGTTAGCTTTGGGAAGAAGGTGGTAGACGGGTCTCAGCGAGTAACGGCTTTTACGAATGAGCACTGATCCTTTTACATGCAAGCGCTGAACAGAGATGGCAGCTGCACTAGCCCAGCTGATTTGGAGGAGCCCAGAAAAATACAACAGTTTTAATGGGGGTTTTCCAAAAATCACTGAGATGTAAAGATATTCAGAGAAGATTGATGTGAGCTTTTAAATGCAATGTTGATAATGGTACAGTAGAGGTTACTCTAAAAAAACTTTTAACTATTAACAGACTATTTATAGGCCTACGGCTTTCCTTGACACTTCCGTAAAACAATTTATTTGTATTCGTAACTTCATGTAATCGTATTCTGTGAGATAGCTTTTAAAGGCATTAAAGGCTACAGGTGTCTGGTTCCTATCACCACGACTGTAAAAAAATTCTAACTCAGTAAACTTCTTTAGAATTTCACCTCAAACTATCTCTCAATCATTTATTTAGTAATACTGAACAGTGATTGGAATTCATAGAATTCATAGTCATAGATGCAGATATGGTTGCTCTTGTAACAAAATGCTGTGCAGTAAATTTACAGAGGAAGTAAAAATGTCTAATTTTAACAAAAATGAAGGAAACAATCTTCATTTCAAGTCATTTTAGACTTTTTTCATATATAATTAAATGTTGGAAAGAGAAAATGCGATGCAATGGGCAGCTAGAGTTACCAACCATGTAAAAACAGAAATATCTGGAATGCTCTGGTACTTGTGCGACCTGTTTCAGACAAGAGTATAAATTCAGGCTATGCTGGTAAAGTATCTGATGTCAACCTCGCTACTCTGCAGAGCAGATTTCGCTTAGTGTAAGAGTGTGTAAGGCTGTATAAGAATGCGTTAATAGAGACTACTATGGCTTCTGCTGTGGCTGTGCTGTGGCTTCCCTTAAAACTTCTTTATTGCAATAAAGCCTGAGATGATGCTCCTGAGTGCAATCATAAGCTAATTTGTTCAGTGTATAAAGACCCTCTGTGCACTTTAGCAAAACACTAAAACCATCAAGACGGGGCTGGTGCAGAGGAACAGGAGTGTATGAGAGCGACCGCCGGAGGACAAGTGGAGCTGCGGCAGTGCCAGAGCATGACTCAAGCCATGGGTAACTCCACTTGCGGAAAGGTGAGGAGAGCTTTCATACACATGGCTGTGGCCGCGGTTGGGGTCAGGTGACCAAATGAAAGGCTGATTTAGATTTACCGATATACTGACGTTGCAAGCCAGCAGGGGCCATGCGGTGTAACACTTTTCCAGACAGTTCACTTTGCAAACAGACACAAGCGTGCGCACCGTCGACTTGTTTGCTTTTTTATGGCCTTCCACAGAGGCAGGTTTAATGGGATATGAAGTTTCCCCCAAAAAAGAGAGTTGTTACGGCCGAAAACGCGGTGCTGTAATCACTGTAAAAACGAGAGGAAATAAACTCCAGGGCTTCCAAGTTTCCTCTCGCAAACTGGAAGCAAGGCCAGAGAAAACAAAACAGGGGTTTCAGGCAGTGACCCCACAAATCCAGGTGATACATGTTTCATGCCAGGCTATGCACTCATATGGGCTTTCTGCTCACTCGGCAGACCTGAACTGTCGCTGCGATCACCAGGGTGGACTCTGCTCAAGTTTCACTAGTTACTCTATCGCTCTGGTCATTTCTGGAGTTCTTTAAAACAATGGTTTGGCAAAAAATATAATTTAAACATTACACACCTCTTAACCCAAATACAGTCAATCAGCCAAAAATGGGGCCAAAAATTTGTTCTTAAGTTTTACACTGGGTCTGTGATAGGAAACCGTCCAGTTAGTATCATGCAAATGTGGCCTAACACTACATAACACATTTATCACATTAAATTATTTAACACATTAAATGGAGACAGCCATTCAGAAACAGTTTCTGCTTCAAGATATTTCCTGCTTTTATATTTCTGAAACTATCACTTTAAATCGGTCCATTTCAGCATGGCCAAGCGTAGTTTCTCTTCTATCTTGATCCAGTGGCTGATCTTCAGGTGCAAATCTTGGAAACTCACGGGGAAAATGTTGAGATAATTTTTTTTCCCATGGGAACTGTGAAGCGCCAACCAAGGGTGACCTGAAACATGTAAAAACGTGGAGCGCTGAGCTACCTTCAACAAAGTTACCACATGGCATCGATCATCTACTGACACCTAACAGTCAATAGAACTGCTCTGTTCTGTTCCAACTTTCCAAAAAAACTTTAGAGAGAAAGAGAAATTTACTAGACACAAAACACGGGGGGGGGGGGGGGGTTTGGGAAAGGTGGGTCCAAAGAACCCAAAACCCCCCAA
>JBBPCY010000035.1:10557022-10574698 GCA_037974405.1 Brachyalestes nurse
TAACTAGTAATCTAACTAGTAATGTAACTAATTACTTTTGAAATAAAGTAATCACATTAGTAATTTGATAACTTTTAAAGGGAGTAATCAGTAATCAGTAGTTTAATTACATTTTTAAAGTAACTTGCCCAACACTGGTCATTAGTCACCCAAACATTTTCTGTAAATACATCTCTCAGTTCGTGGTAGCCTGCAACCTGCTTTTAGTTAGGGCCCAAACTTGTTGAGGGCATAGTATGACTTACAATGAAACATATAGATGAACAAATTTCATTCAAACTCTGCACACAGCCACTTTTTTTACTTAAATAAGCGTGTTTTTACAAACTGCTTCAGAAGTGCATATCTAGCATCAGTTTTTGTGACAATGATCATCATAAATACAGATGTAAGAACACTACTCCTTATAACGTCTATATCAAATATCAAATCTGAGCCATCTTAATAAAGAGCTGGATGTAATATGACTGTGTTGATAGAAGTTGTGAATATAAATTCTAGAATTTCTTAACTCGAGTGGCTCAGTGTCACTTTTTCATGGACTATACCTGCAACCTAGACTATCTACTTATACTAATTCTAATCCAGTGCTATCTCTCTTCATGGCATGTTGCTCAAAGTGTAGTAAAGCATGTATGTGATAGTTCAGATATCCAGTAACTTTGGCCCGTAAAAGACCAGTACGGAGTATTGGATCGGCACTCCCCATTAGGAAAATTAGACTTGTAGCTCCAGTTCCAAAATAAAAAGCAAAATATGAACTCCAAACTCTTGACTGATCAACTACATCTGGGGTAAGAGGAAAATTATAGTTAGAAAAGCCTTTTGATTATATTTAAAAATATCTACAGTGGAAAAGTTACCATCATAAATACAAACTGAGGATTAGAAGGTAAATCTGTTTCACGGGCCAAAATAGTTCATTAGAGCGAGATACTTTGGGGTCATTCAAGGCAATAGAGAGATGTTTAGAGGGCCATTCTGATGTCAGTCATAGCTGTGGCTGAAAGCGAAGCTCATTTTTTCTAGCACACACACACACACACACACACACACACACACACACACACACACACACACAAACAGTTTTTAATGCTCTACAGGCTCCAATCCAAGCTGGGTCTCACTTTGCCTGAAAAAGAGACGTATTGCTTACAAAGAAATCAGTCATTACAATGACCCATAATTATCTAGTAACTGATCTAAGTAACTGGAATTATAGTCAACCTGATGTCACCCTCAAAAGATGAAGGGACAGATATACACTCGGTCACTACCAAGACACTTTCAGTGAATAATGATTGAGTCCAAACAGGATCTTCCTAAAGTTTTAGATAAATGTGTCAAACCCCACTACAGTCAGGGTGATAAAACTTTCTGAGAATCGCAGTATCACTTCAGGACATACAGCTGTAGTGTCTGCAAACAACCTCTTCCCTGCTTGATGATATTTACTTCCCATTTCCACTCTTGTGCTGTGACCCATAGGATGTCATTACGTAGACAAATCAGGCCTATTCTTAGGACACTAGGTAAAGAAACAAATAGTTGTGGGAACCAAAGAAGGAACAGGAAAGAGCAGTTGGTGTGCTGCCCACCAACAATGCTAAAGTCAGCCCTACTGTGGTAGATAAACTAGGCAGTGCTGAAAGACAGTGTTAACATGAGAAACTGCATGAATGTTATAGTAGTTCTTCTGAACTTTGCTCAAAAGTGTTCCATACTTACCCTACTCAAAGTCCAAAGCTGTGGAGATATTCCTTTATATTACACTACAATCCCAAATCCATGGATAAATCCATCTTTTATGGACTTATTCTGAAGTGTGAGTCTGTCCCGAAGCCACTGCAATCTCGCCTCACTCTTAAGCGTATGATTTCCATAATATACGAGTGGCTTAAACGTATTAAATATGCAGGTTCCGAAACTTTTAGTAATGTATGGTAATTCCACAGGCTTTCATGTCTGGCCACAAGTTTCTGACAAGTTTCCAAGCCATAACTTAACAATTTTTTAACACAGGGATAGCAGTTATAATAATAATAATAATAATAATAATAATAATAATAATAATAATAATAATAATAATAATAACAACTGCATTTTAGCCCCCCATGTTCTTCAAGTAAGGAAGTGAAGGAGGAAAACATTTGTCTTTCCTCTGCCCACGTCTGCCAACTTCTCTGTGATTTATCTTCAACACTTTTCCTTCTTAATTCTTACTGTAAAAATGAACTGAGTGTGAGAAATGGCTTAAGTCCAATGATGGATTTCCAGGCTTTGTGTGGGAAAGAGTGGTATAATCTGATCGTAATGCACACACACACACACACACACACACACACACACACACACACACACACACACACACACATATATAACACAGATGAGCCTTTTTTGATGTTTGCTTTTTTTAATAACTCAAGAGAGATGATGTAATTAGGGCAAGGCTTTTTAACTGAGGATGAGAGGATGTTGATGGTCTGGGGACTCACAGAGGGAAGGGTTAGGCTGGGCTTACAGGGTGTGTGTGGGGATGGTGTGGTCAGTCAATGCTATTTTGAATGAACACGGAAAAAAGAGTTAGAATTTATGTAAAATATAATGTGACATATTTTGGGCTATCTGTTATTAATAATATGTTCAGCGGTAACTTTCCTCAGCCACTGACTGAGGTGTTCCTACTTGAGTTAGTAGTTTACGTCTGCTAAATGATTTTTATCACATTTAATCCTGTTCAAACTTCATAGCTAAATATGTAGGCATGGTTTATACAATAAACAACGTGAATTACACTAGAGATCGAATTTTTCTTGAAATCCTTTCAAATTCACTCGTCAGTTGTTGGCCTTTAGCGCGCTACAGTGAGGTCAAGCTTCACATGCTAGCAAGAGCTCAAAGACAAAGAATTATTTTTACTTTGATATACTCTTGATATCCATTTTTGATATTTTATTGTACAGAGCTGGTAAGATTTATTAAATATTGGTTAAACTTCTTTTCTCCACTGCAGAGTAGGAGTAGGAGCTCTGCAGCATCAGTGAGAGTATTTTTATCTGTGACTGTATTTCCATTAAAATAGTACGATTTTGAATAATGTGTATTTTTGTACACCCTGTGGTGGGCTGGCATCCCACCCGGGGTGAGTCCCTGCCACGCGCCCATTGACCCCAGACAGGCTCTGTGTACCCTAGTGAGGATTAAACAGTTAGAGAAAATGAGTGAGTGAGCGAGTATATTTTTAAATGCTACATGTGTCTATTGAAGAATTGCATTAATTATAATGAATACATTTATTATTATATTTATTATTTTGAGGAGATGGATAGTATAGCCTGCTAGAGTCCCTGAAAAGGATGAGGAGAAGGAAGAATATTTTACAAAATGATGTATGTTTCATACACTCTAAGATATTCTCTATATTGTACAGAAATAGGTTTAGAATCTAAGATTTCAAGAAGTTCAATTTAGATGACTTTCTATGTCAAATATTTAAGATTTTTTTTAGAAGAATGGTTAATATTAATATTCACTGGCCACTTTATGAGGTCTACACCTAAATATACAGTATCAGACACAGCAGTGTTGTATCGTCAGTGTCAGTTGTGTGTATATATATATCTCAGTATATGTGTACAGTTGTATGGTTGGTGAAATCTGTGTTTTGTTCATCTCCTTAAATCTCCTATAGAGCTTTTCCTTTGCTCCCTTCCAGGACAAAGTGCACTGTTCTTGGATCCCTTTCATCTCTTTTCCTTTCTCTCATGTTGAAGAATTGATGGATAAGTAGTTAACTGCACACTGTCTATAATTATCTTCTTCCATTTTATGGTAACTTTGGGTTTGGAGGTGCAGGAGGTGCAGGACCCAGATTATGATTTTATGTGTGAGGAAAGAAGTTTTAATATGGTCTAGGAAGCGGGAAGAGCTGGTTTTGACATCATTTTACCGTGTTTTAGCAATGAATGCATTCATCGTCCTCTCAGGAGGATTCCCTTCTCCTCGTAAAAGGCAGGACACCTTCCACATCTCTCCGCTTCCTTCTCACTCTTCAGAGGTGTTTCCATGTAGAGCCCATACTATACAGCTTCCATTGTCCAGCTGGGAAAAAGAACCGGAAATCAGTGGAAAGATGATTTTTGTAGGGAAAGCTGAAAAAGATCCTCCTTTCTCAGGCATTCATTCTGTCACTGATTTCAGTGTTGTGGACTGTGCTGATAGGGCCTTTTTGGGTTCTCACTGTATGTTTTTGTGGTCTAACCTCACTGAAAAATTAATGGATCTTTTTAACTGTACAATTTCGTCTGTTCAAAAAGTCCCTGTTTCAATTGCTGGTGAAAGCTCTGCCCTAGCCAGCATTGTCCATGCAAACGGCCCTCTAGAAAACAGGAAGAGTAAAATCCTGAGAACTTCCTGCGGCTTCTTTTGCGCATATGGTGCAGTGTTTTGAGAAAGCAACATGGCTGCCCCTGCCTGACCGACAGAACTCTCCTCCAGCTTCCTTTCCTGCGGCGGCTTGACTGTGATCGGCATCGTGGGAAAGAAAGAAAGGCATTGCTGTGCTGGGCCTTTCCTCTGCATTGTGCTCAGTCACTCAGCACCGCTGGACCCCTGAGTTCAAATACAGGCAGGACAGTTTTAGAGTGTGACGCGATTGTGTGTGTTCTGTTCTGGGAGCGAGACTGAGGTTTCTGTTCGTGCGTGTCAAGGGGCTGCGAGTGTGTGAGTGTGTGCGCACGCAACAACAGCAACTACTAAATAATCAGAATGTGGCATCCTTTTCTGTGTTGACCTGTTATTGTGAATGCGGCCCTCTCTCTGCATTGTGTGGACTTCTTCCTATCAGCGTCAATCTAGGCTTATCAGGCAGAGAGACACAGAACTCAGATTGAAAGGTTACGTGGAGGGGTCGCCAGCGAGGAGCCTTGTTTCCTTTTTTATGGGGTCGTTTCTTCTGTTTTGGCACTTGAGTAAGAATCTCTGGTCTTATGTGAAAGCAATCAGACTCAGTGTCAGAGAAGTCATCCTCCACTCTGGCCGCCTCCTTTAGCTTGGCAAGTGCAGTACAGTGAAGATGTGAGCTGGAAAGGAGGACAAAATGAAGGTCAGGTGCACAAGGTCACGTAAGGATTCCCTCACTTCCTCTTCATCATTTCTGGAAGCATGTAGAACGGATCCCTCAGCTGCTTCCTGTTTATTGTTATGGAGAGGTGTTGTGCACTGTTGATAAAGATGCTCATCAGTCGACCTCGTGTACAGGAGCAAGCTTCCTGTACGAGCTTCCATGCATGCGGGAGCGGAAATCATTCAGCTCGTCCATATCTGACAGAAGGGACTGGCGTATGAACCTGAGGAAGGATGTTTATGCTTGGGAAGAGTTCTCAGAAGACCACTGGTTACAGGAGCCAATTCAGGGATAAAAACTGTAAATGTGAATTAGATTTGACATGTTTACGTTTACGCCATGTAATCCAAATGACAATTTATTTTCAAAATAGTTGCTTGGATATTGATTCATAATTTTCGTTTTGACAGTTTGCTCTCAAGCAGTACAGATATTTCTTTATAGATATAGTTAACATAATTACTGTTTGTTTGCAGGCCAGTTTATTCAGACCTTGTCGTTCTATGTGTTTCATAAATGAGACACTGTCTACTGCCCTGGACCACCTATACTAAGGGGCGTTATTATTATACCCCAGCTAACTGACCTAGGACAAAGGTGTTTTTCAGACAAAAATATACAAAAACTTCCATACCTTACCAAATACATGACAAACTTGCTGCCATATCTTGGTCTTAGTATGTAAAATATTGTGGGAACAATCAGCAGCACTGTTAGTTCTGTTAAAAGAATAACATGCCTTCAGAAAACTGGACTATCTTGGAATCAGAACGCAGGACCTCGTGGTCTATTTGGGCCTGGATTTGGGTCAAGAACAACTCTAGTGCAGCGATAACTCTCCCAGCTGTCGAATTGCTGCTTTTTGACTGGACCCTTCAAAAAGCCTGTGAGAGAGGATGTGTCCAAATCTATTTGAGATTGAGGTTTTTCAAACACGTTTGATGATGACTGAAATGGAAATGGAGCAATGCCAGTGTGAGCAGTCCCATAGTTTATTTGCACAGTGAGACAAACCATGAATGCAGAAGAAAGACCTAAGAATGAGCAGACACATGTCGCTGGATCAGTATGTTGAGTGGATGGGTTGGAAAACTAAAGGGTCTATCGCAAGGGTGGGCAATATGGCTAAACTAAAACACACACATACAAGGCTTGCTAACTGCTTTAGTTGATACCTCAATAAACTGATACTGTTAAAAACTGTTATTTATGTTTGCCAAAAGAAGTTATTTCAAGGTTATTTCAAGAAGTTAAGGAACAAAAACATAGCTGCATGTTCAGTAAATCAGCTAAACAGATTAAAATGTGCAGCTAAACAAAGAGTGAAAAAATTTACATTTTGCACTTACTTTTACATCATCGCTGCTGTCTTTTAAAGTCTCTACCATTTTGGGGCAGACACTGTGAAAAATTAATAAACGTTTACAAACCTAGAATACAAAAACTAATATCTAATTATCTTAAAGTGTCAAAGTAATTATGTTTCCCTACAAAATTGTAATTATATAAATTATGGACATGGCTGTTACAGGAAAATATAGAGTGGACAGCAGATGCATCTCCAAAACAGCAGGTTTTGTGGGATGTTCCAAGTATGCTGTGGTTAGTACATTTCAAAAGTGGCCCAAGAAAGTATAATCAATGAACTGGCAACAGACCTGGGTGCCCAAGCTGCACTGATGGGAAGCGAAGGCTACTCCGTCTGGTCCTGCAAAAGAGCTACGGTAACACGGTACGGTACGGTAGCTTGCTGAAAATGTACACTATATGGACAAAAATATTAGGACACACCTTAATTATTGAATTCAGGCAGCCCTTTACTTCCAGCGAAGGGGAATCTTTATGCTTAGCAGACCAAGACATTTTGGACAAGGCCATGCTTCCAACTTCATGGACACAGTTGGGGAAGAATCTTTTCTGTTCCAGCATGACTGTGTTCCAGTACACAAAGTTTATAAAGACATGGCTGGATGAGTTTGATGTAGAAGAACCTGACTGGCCCAAACAGAGCCAAGACTATAGAAATTACAGTTCTATAAAAGTAAATCTCTATAAAATGGAAATAAGTGAGTAAGTATAAAGCAAGCCTCCTCCAGGGTGTGCCCCTGCCTCGAGCCCCTAGATCCTGGGATAGGCTCTGGGTACCCGCGACCCTAGTAAGGATTAAGTGGTTACAGAAAATGAATGAATGAATGACTTATAAAATAAATATCGAGTTACAACAGTCTTGACTTACTGCGTTTCGAGTTTACAACTCTCTCTCTCTCCCACTCCCACTTCCACTCGGCTTACACCGTTAGCCTTGTACTTTTGGACTACCTAGGTGAACTAGTTTGGTTGCACGGTGGAAGAATACGCAGTAATGTGGTGTATGAGTGACAGAGTTTTCTTTTTCCATTTCTGTGGCTTAGTTGTGTTTTTAGGAGTTTACAGCTGTGTTAGGATCCATAAGTGACTGAGGCTGTGTTTCGGCAAAATTCGTGTTACATCACCGTCGAAGAAACAGATCTGTGGTGTAACTCGAGGACCCTCTGTAAAGGACAGATACTCCAAAATAGTACTAGCTGGCTGGGGCTAAACTGAACCATTTGTTTAATTGCTTTCGGGGCAGTGGTCTACGAAAAACACCACCCATAACTCTTTGAATTCTGTAAATTTTTTACACAGTTCAGTGTCAAACACACACATCTTTACAGTTATCAGACAGCATAAGCATTAGAAGGTAGAATTGTTGCCTAACACAGTAAACCCTGTCTACAATTTGAAATGTAAATACGTTATACATTGGGTTCAGCAAGCTCTCTCAGGTTAATCACTGATTGAGCCAATACATTCATATCCTCCATCTCTCACAGCTTCTACAATCAGACCAAATATTTACAGACTTGCATTCTCCTTATAAACACATAGCCTACTCTTAGTGATGTATTTGTTAAATCTGATTAGGTTTGGCGAAAAGCATAAAGTCAAGCCAAGATTCTTTTTCAACCCTCACTAGCAGCTGACTTTTTGTTCAAAACAGAGCTCAGGTTTATGGTTTTAGTTCTATCCTGCAGGTGTACGAAGTATCCCTTGAGGGGAAATGCTTGTTTAGTTGGCATCTCAGCTAAACTGCTGAAACCACACAGCGGTATTATGTGGAAGAAGAATGGACCATAAAAAGTGATCATGCATTGTATTATGTTGTAGAAATGCAAAAAATTGTGCTTTGGAGTGGAGCAACATAATAGAATAACACCATTTGTTTCATTGAAGTACATTTCAATTGGTGGTTAATGAAATGTGTGAAGAGCTATTTTACACACACTGTAAAGTTTCCACATAATGCAAATATTTCTTGTCAATTAAATGCTTTTTTGTAGAACTGCAGAGAATAGCTATTCCATGGTTAATCATCAAGGGCTTTCTCATTCTTTCTTTGTAGCTGAAAAATAGCCATTGACCTCATCTGATGGTGTCTGGAGCATGTCTAACACAAACGTTTATGATAATGGCTGGAATAGCGTGAGTTACTTAAACTACCTCCCCTCCTCTGAGCTGAACAGGCACCTCCCAGTCAGATATTGGCTTGCCAGGTAGCTTCAAGAGGAAATTACTTCATCCCTACCAATATGTTAAATATGAGTCTGAAGAAAATGAGGAACCTAGTAATCCAAGAGAGGTGAACTCTAAAAGTCAGGCAACTCTCACTCAGTTGTTTCCGCTGCTTATTTTTCACAAATACCAAAGCTTGACAAAGTACATCATTATAAAAATGACCGTTTTTAAATATATTTAACTTATAATAAGGGGGAAAAAAAACATCTGCCCTGTCACACCAGCAACAATATAAGGCAAACACACGGAAACCTAATAGGAAACATAGCAACACCATCATTAAAATTCCATGTCTGGAAGATATCAACACTTATTTATCCCAAAATAAATGAAATTAATTACAAGCAGGGAGTAAAAATCATTGCAAACAAGATATTTTGAAACTGCCAGTAATTCAAAAGACATGCCACCATTTACTCCATGAACAACCACCGTGACTGGTGTTTGGTCCTGTTCCTCAGTGAGTCATTACACTCAGAAGCTACTGTCTGACCAGTTCAGGACCAAGACAATTACAAACACATCAGTCAAAACTAACCAGCCATTATATTCCTGTAGGGTTTAGGAAAACCACTCCCTTTGCCTTTGCAAAAAAAAAAAAAAAGAAAATCAGTGACGGTTGGAAGCGTTTGGTGGAGTAGACCTAGAGAAAGCAGGGCTTTGCTTGTTCCTCGTCCAGAGACCCACTGCATCCCCCAACTTCCATACATAAGACCCAGTTGTCATTAGTCACCCTCTGGCAATGGAAAAAACAAAAAAAATATGGCCACCACTCTCCTGAATTGTCAAGCAAAAGTACACGCTCTCAGAGATCAGCCGATGCGTTTCCCATAGCTGCGTGCAGATAGCCCCTGAATGGAAAAGCAAGGTGGCGCAATATTGGGGAAATCTGCTGGAGCACTTAGAGGTCGACCAGCCGTCCACATCACAGGGGAGAGTGATTCTGTGGGCTCTATAATTATCATGCAGTGGGCTATTTCAGTGATATTGGGCTATGGATTAGTCTAGAGGCCGCCCAGGCCTAGGTTTCCATGGCAAGGACTGGAAATCCCTGGTAAAAAATAACAAACAGAAGGAACTCAATCAAGATTGAACGTGACTGTTTGGCGGCAAGGAGACTCATAATAATAGTCAGGCTGCTGGAACAGAGCTGTCTGGGACTGATTATGGTATAGATACTAACAGCATGTGTCTTGTGGCAAAAGCAAAACTTTATAATATGAAATGTCACATACTGTCCAAAAGCAATTTTTACTTATTTTACATGTAGACTGATTATCTTCCATCCTTCTTTTTCAATATGAGCAATCTGATCTCATAAAACAACTGACAAAATCAATATCAATGGAACACATCAAAATGGTCAATAGGCCAAAGGTGGAATAAAATCACATTAAAATAACATACACTGAAGTTAAAAAAAAACATTATTTTTCTAATGTACTGTTTTGGAGGTGTACTGTAATTTTGTTACTAATTTGAACATTTATTTAACAACTTAAAACTGAGTTCCGTAGCAAATAGTCTTCTCTCTTCTAACAGAATAATGCTGTATAGACAGAAAAAAGTACTTTAATCTCTAACATCATTCGAAAACACCAGGCATGACACAAACTAGCTAAACAGTATGTATTCAATTAAGAATCTGACATCAGATTCACCCAGCTGTTTCCCATAGCCAGCAAAGACATAATGTAAAGCCGAACTCATACTATTCCCTCAACAAATCAGCCCAATACTTCATCGGTCTGAAAGAGATGAGGCCGTGCAAACATGAGCTCATTAACTTCATGCCCATGTCACTCAGATAAAACATCATCACAATAAAGTGCTGATTATGAGCTAATGGTACAAATTTGATCTACAACTTTTACTTGGCAAGCCTGGGCAAAGCGAAATCTGGCACAGATCTGGACGAGCCTGGTCTTTAAACATTTGTCAACCGTATTTGCTTCCTTCTTAGAGTGGAAGCATTGTGTGGGGATTGCTTTTTGGCAGCCAATAGTGTTCGGCACATTACTGTTTGCTAATAACTTCCTTTGCCAAGGGAGGCGCTTGTTTGCATCAAGCCATCTGTGCTGCGTTTCAGTCAGTCAGGTTGAAGCAGATGACAGTCAGAGTGCTTGCATTGGGAGGTGCAGGTTTATTGCAATGGATTTATAGTGTTGGAATATGATTGGTGGACTGGAAGAGGAGTCTTTGGTTGCTCGAAAGAGGGCCAACGAGGGCTTCTAAAAGGGCACACAAAGAACAGTCACCGTTAAAAAGGTCCCTTGTCCAAGATCAACAGCTGTAACTACACGTGTAATTCAAACCATGCTGGCAAAACGCACTTTTCTTCTTTTCCATCACCGTGCGATAGATTCATTAAAGCAAGGTGTAAGGGACTGTGACCAAATGGTAGCCTTGGGCTGTCACAGCCTGGTGCAATTATTTTCATTCTGCACACCACGCCTGAGGTCAGATCAGAGAGAGAGGCCGTCACCTGCACCTTGATAGTCCTTCATTTTTTTCTCCTTCATGAAAACAAGGAGGCGGGACGCAGAACAAAAGACAGGAAACTGTTTGAAACAATGCAGCTCTCATTAAAAATGGTCTTTTTGGTCATATATTCACACTGCCTTTGTAATCAAATATGGGCAGCATCTGGATGGGCGTTAGAGTGGCAGAACATGCACAGTGCTTTTCACAGACAGGTGGAACACTACTGCTGTGGCAGAAACAGGACATAAAATGTAGGGTATTGTCTGGCATTTTAAAAGGACCATCTAGTGTAAGAACTGAAATTTATGTTTATTGTAGTTAGACGCAAGTCTAGTCAAGTTCTCCTGGATTGCTGGATGGGGTAGAACATTAAACACTCTCACAACATGTTCACCTTATACAGAAGTACATTGACAAAAAAAAAAACTTTGAACAGTTTGTTTGAACAGTATCCTATTTTCTGACTTTCTGACATTACACTCTTATCTGTTACTTCCCATTTCATCTCAGTCTGTAGCTTTGTGTCAGACTGCTGTCAGCACTGTCTATATCTGGGACATCTGTTAAACTGCAATATAAGAAAGTTGCCTCCCAATGACATAAAAACAGATCTAGTACTGTGTGGAAGGCCATCTGTACATATCCTCTCACACAAATGCCTACAACTCCCTAAAAGTCAAGCAAATTATGAACTCTCTCTCAAGAGCATAAAGGGAAAAACACTCGTTATGTAGCTGCTAAATTAGCATATATGCTAACAATGTTAGTGATAGCCACTTAGCTAGCTACAGTTATTTATGCCTTTATAGTGTGGTCCATTAATTCATGATAAATATGTTGCTAGATTGGCAGATTAGCCAGCTTGCTAGCTCAATTTTTCACTAATGGTAACTTGTATGAACAGTAAACAACGAGCCCGGTCTCACGACTTTTCGTGAAGCCATCACGACAAAAAAGGTCTAAAGCGTGATCGCAGCATGTTTGAATAAAGATTTTATGTCATGATGACTTCACGAAAAATCGTGAGACCAGGTTGAAACTACACATACACAAATGTCAACAGTGACTGTGAATCACGTGTTGAGTCAACAAAATCTTATATAGTCTGAATTGAAGTGAATTCCTTATTAACAGGTAACAGTAGTAAATCACATATCAGTGTGACAGTAGAACTGGATAATTGCTGAATGTCATGTCCACATATGTCCTAAAGGTTTTTGTTGCATGTTATTTCTTGTCTCAAACTGAACCAACTCAAAGTTCCAACTACTTGATTTTGAGTGATTGTTGTGGATTTAATTAATTACTCAGTGGAGCTGCACTACTGTATGGTGGAGAAATAGTCTTACAAAGCTAGTTGATGTAGGTGATGATGCCTTTAAAACATTATATCCACAAATATATTGTGTGGATAGTAGGTATTATTGTTTCTCATAATAGAGTAGTAACATTTGAATTAGCTTGAGTTCTGTAATTTATTATGATTTTGATTTCTGTTATTTTCATGGTAAATTTGTGTTTAAACAGAGAAGGCTAACATTGATGTATAATCTACATAATGCATTTGTCTTCTGTTGTGATTGCTTTGGTAATAATAGTGGGGAAAAATCTATAAATGCTGTGAAGCAAAAAACAAATGCATGTAAATAGGCTCCGTTTCTTACTGTAAGACAGACCAGCAGTAGAATTTAAAGTATAAATTACCATCATGCCAACAAATCAGTGGCAATTCACTGAGAAGGGAAATTGTAATCAGTTTTTATAAAGTATGTTTTAAGTGAGTAATTGTAACTGCTCGAGTAATTTTAATGCATAATTATGCATCATTTCCATCATCTCAAAGATCTGAGAATGTACCATTTTTGCATGAAGCTGCATTCACCTACGCATAAGCACCTTCTCAAAAACACCAAAGGGCTTGCAGCTTTATGAATCAAACAAAACAATTTCTCTCACTCTCCATCTGGGGCACCTTTAAATCACTGTGAATTGTTCCCAGCACGGCTCTGACACGTTGGGCTGTGTGGCCTCTGATGTGGGGGCCCCGCATTTCAGGGGTAATTAAACTCTGAGGGCTCTGGGTTGGGGTGAGTGGGGTTTTGTACAGCGAAAGGGTCTGGCTTTAAGTTTTATTGAGAAGGATGAAACATTAAGCAGAGACAAAGGTGGTAGCCACATTCTGACTAAAATTAAATAATGTAAATTATGTATTAATTACATGCTGTCATTGCACATTGAGTCTTCTGTACTGATTCAAGTATCTTGCTCTTCCCTTTACCTGCCCTGTTGTGTGTTTCTCTTTTTTGTCACTGCTGCTTCAAATGGAAAAATGTCACAAGAATTCTGTTATTAGAAAGTATAATGACAATAAAAACTTATTTACTCTCTTGCTCTTACTCCCTCCTCCATACTGTCCATATATGGAACATTACAAATGCACAGTTTTTCATAGTTTTCGGTGGTCACAAAAACAACACACTGATATATATATACTTAAACAAGTTTTGTTTAAGACCAGCTTTTGAATGAAGCCCAGTAAAGGTCAGTCAAAAGGCAAATCATAACTGTTAGATATAGGCCTTCAGTTTGGCCACAAATGTAAAATTAAAAATTAAATTAAAATGTAATTAGTTAAAGTAAATTAAAATACCCACCTCTACAATCATGACAGAATAGTATGTGAGGATGAAGCTAACACTGTAACACTGGTGCACATTTTCATCAATTCTTGATTAGACACATTTAAAGTTTAAAAAAGACCTTGTGTACATTTCACTTTGAAGGTTGTAATTGACATCTTATCACTTTCAAAAAATATATATTTATTGGCATTTTTTTACATAATTTAACCACAGCATTTTCCTCTAATCATTGTGTGAAACTTTTATGGTGAACAGAAAGGGCCTAAAATGAAAAGATTAAAATTTCTTAGGTTCTAATGTTCTAATCTGATGTGCAATGCTTTCTGTTCAGCTCCTGAAAGCCTAACCAATTAGAGAGATAGTATGGCTACATAGCATGGATGGCATTGTGTCAAGACATTTGTTTTTTGTTTACTAAAACCTTTAAATTGAATTTCAATTCAGATGTCCTGTGGAGTCCTGTCCATTCCAGGGTTAGGCTTAATATATATCTAGGAAGCAACCAACACTTTAAACACATTAGTATTATGGTTGGATTAGGTAGAAAATTGAAGTACGGTAACCCCGCTTATACATGGTGCAGCAGTTTTTCTCTGAGAACCGAACTAATAGTCGTTCTCTGAAACCCTCGCGTATGTGCAGTTTCTGCGATACAGGGAGGGGGCGTGGCTGACGAGGCCCTTTTTTTGTGGCAATATATAATTTTTCATGCATTAGAGTGCTAGATTATTAAGAAAAATATAATTTACTAATTTTGTAACATAAATATTTTCCATTTAGCTACATTTCAATATAAAAAATAACTATACATTTTTGGCACTTTCGAGAGAGCAGAAAGAAAGGCGTATTGGGATGGTGAAATACCGCTGGAGGTTTGAAAGTAGCTGAGAATGCAATTTATTTCTCCTTGCTGCTGATTGGCTGCTGCCCTTTGACGGAGCTGCAGTCCAGAATTTCCTCCGTGGAGCGTCTCGAGTGTTCTCCTCTTTTTCATTTAGTTCTTCTTAAAGCCCTGTATTTTTATTACTGTAAATTAAATTAATTTATTACTGTATTTACCTGCTTATACCAAAGAAAACCTCTTTACATACATCAGGATCAAGGATGAAAATTAGTCAATTACAACAATATGACTATTTTTGTTAAATAAAACCACACAAATATGAAGCCTCAATTGGGCCTCAAACTTTTATAAATATGAAATGTGTATTAAATAAACATTTTATATTTATAAAAAAAACAAAAAAATGTATAGCCCATTAGATCCTTGTTCTGTCAAAACAATGAAAGTACAGAGAAAAGGCCTCATCATCACCTCTGTTGAACCTCTGTTTCCTTATGTGTCTATTTTAATGGTTCAAATGCTGAATGTGCGTTTTGTATCAGTAAGTGTAATAAACACAACATGTGCGTCATTCAAATTGTGTATATGGGTAAAAGGGTATAAAATGGAAAAACACAGATTCTGGGTGACGTGTCATTGTGGCTGTGTGGCCTTATGCGTAAGGTTTGGGGAGAGTTGGTTTTTGCCAGGGGAGGAGCGGTGAAGCCAAAAACGCATCTCCAGCCCAGCCAAACTCTTGCGGGGTAATCTTCCTGGCGCTGCTAAAAAGTGTCTGTGGTTTAAATCCTTAATTTTGAGATCATTTTGGTTATACAAATAATATCACCCCAAAGGAGTGGGTGTGGAGAGGAGGAGCAGAGCGTGGGTAATCAATCCCAGGTTGCATCTGCGTGTGCTGCAAGCGGTGCGGCCACAGCAACCCGCAGGTGGTTCTCATTTTAGTGGTCGTATCATCTTCTGCTTTGCCTCCTTGTGGTCGTCCCACATCCTTTTATCCACTCCTCCCTGCTCTATCTCTCTCTATCTCTCTCTCTTTGCTCTTTCAGATTTTCTACTCTGTGTCACAGTACACGGTGGGAACAAAAGAGTGGGATCACAGATTGGGCTGGTAATGTTTTTCATCTTTTCACACGGTTAAAGCACGTGTTTTTGCTTCTATAAAAATGCATTCAAATTAAGATACAATCAGATGTAGGAGCAACAGCACGGGCCATAAAAATGAAGAAAATAAAGGTCGACTTATATTTTTATACATGAAAGTATCTGAGCAGAAATGGGGTTCATGGGTAGGTGTAGCTCACCAAGGCCAACTTCTTAGGTCTCAGCTGTGCGTTATCCAGTAATGCTGGGGACAAGACGTAGCCCAAATTATACTCAAGGTGCAACAAAAATGTGAAACTAATTCATACATTTTCTCTCTTATTCCAGATGTAGTCAAGCCCAGATGAGTTTGGTGTCCAAAGATTACTTTTCTGAGCTACAGATTTGAGGCCAGCATAGATTAATGGAAGTAATGGGAGCATATACTTTACCAGCTGACCAGCTGAAAGTTTGGACAAACTACAGAATTTGACCCAAAATCTCATAATGAGACATTGAGTTTCCAGTTTAAAAAGCTATGCTACCAAACTGGATTATGTTATGATGCCTTAAAGCAGGAGAAGACTATAAAAAGATATCAAAATGCTTCCAGCTCATAATTTCCACTGTGCAAAATGGCATTAGAAAATAGCAGTTATGGGGATTTGAAGAAATCATGACAAGAACTGGAAATTCAAGAAAGCCCACAGAGAGAGTTGTCCATATGCTGGCAAGAAAGGCAAAGCAAAACTCCCATATAACCCACAGGAAAGCTTAGCTGACTCAGGAATAGGAAAGTCATAGGAAGTTTGAAAAATGTCCACTGTACTGTGAAGTGATGAAGCAAAAATGAAGCTCTTTGGCCACAATTACCAAAGGTATGTTTGGAGAAAAAAAGAAGCAGAAATTAATGAAAAGAACACTTTGCCAGCTATGTTCTACTCCATTAGCATTAAAACATCTATTACGCTTTGCATTTTGGTCACAAGCAGTGGCAAAGAAGACATGGGTAGAGGGAAGGATCAGTTGCACTTAATACGAGCAAATTCTGATCAATGCAAAAAACTAAAAATCCAAAAGTATGCTTAAAATAGTTTGTGGTTGAAGTTGTTTCACTTCAGAAATCTACAAAATATGTGCTTTTGCCTTAACTTTGGCAACATAGTTTTACATCAGTGTTCAGATATTAGGCATTATATGTATATATTGTGTGGAAACTATATCCTATAATCCTAGATAGGTTATTTGGTAAGCGACTTTTATTCCAAATTTGTGTGTCAATGCCTCTAATTTACAGGAGAGAGTGGCATAAGAGGTTTATCTTCAGTTCGTGTTTTGAGGTCCAGTTTGGATTTGAGAGTCACGAAATATTAAGTTCAAAGAATTTTAAATTCATAATTCTTCCAGATCAGAGGTGAGTATACAATGCTTTGACTGTTATGCATCAGGACTCATTTACAAAATATTGTAACATCTAGGGTGGTCAATCCAAGTCCAGTTCATCTGTAGCACTGTAGATTTACAGCAGTGGTAAAACACTAAAACTGATTTAAAATGACCTCACTGAACTGCAATTACTAAACTGAAAGACATAAAAATCTCAAAAAGCCTTTATGCAGTGTTGCGAGACGTGTTTGTGAGCTGGCTCCAGATGAGCGTCTTGCACCGCAGTGTGTGAGTGGATTAATCACTCAGGGGACTGCATGCCGTTACCACCCAGAAAGAGTGTGTGGAACGGGGGAGGTGGGGGGATTGGCTGAGCTGGGGTTCTTGCTCCTGTTATGTTTCAAGGATGTCAGAAAAACTCACAAAGATAACCATCATCTCTCTCTCTCTCTCTCTCTCTCTCTCTCTCTCTCTCTCTCTCTCTCTCTCTCCCTCTCTCTCTCTCCCCCTCTCTCTCT
>JBBPCY010000035.1:10584448-10607562 GCA_037974405.1 Brachyalestes nurse
ACATACACATACACATACACATACACATACACATACACATACACATACACATACACATACACATACACATACACACACACATACACACACACATACACACACACACACAGAGAAATAGGAACCAAGAGTTTCCAGTTAAATAAAAACAGATTCAGTTCTGGGCAGCTGTTGTCCCCAGGTTGCAGCTGGGGACGTTTTCATGAAATAACCAGTAACACGAGGTCCTTCTCTAGTTCTATCAAGGAAGTTTCAGAATCGAGCTCAGATGTATTTTCCAGGTTTACTGGATTTCTTGTTTTGTCGTGTAACAGGTGACTCAGAAGAGGCCCAACCTCATCTTCCTCTTTGCTGAACTACTCAACCCCCTTGAAAGCCATATATTTTCAACAGCAACATAACTAAACATAATTAGGTACTACTTAAGTGAGGTTGTCTCTCTAGATAAGCACCCTCTCTAGATAAGGGCCATTTTCTGTCTTGGAAAAGTCACTCCAATAATTAACACAAAGTAGCATTCTGCTGATGCGAGAGAAAAAAAAAAATCACTAAAGTGCAAAAGGAAGGAAATGGCTATGAAAATGTAAAAAACTGTGGCTTGGTTCACTACAAAAAAAACAGATCTAACAGCTGAAATACATCCAAAATATTATTACTTGTGTAATAGCACAAAAACAAAACTGAACAATAAAAAAGTAAACCTGTCATTACTGATTTCCTTATAGAGCACCTCTTGTGAAAAAGTATGCTAAACTACTCCTAGACCAGGTACAAGCTGCTTCACTATTAGAGAATAGATTTTTGCATTACATTTTTGGATTTTAGTAGTGAACAGCAGTTAAATTTTAAAAAGTGCCTTGTCACACATCAGCAGAATGCTCCTTTGTCTTAATTTTTGCAGTGACTTTTCCACCTAAGAAAACGGCCCTTACAGACGCTTTTTATATCTAGAGAGACAACCTCAAACGCAGAGCTTCGTGAAAATGCTCACTTCAGTGAAGTCTGATCATGTGGACCTTTAATTCGAAGTAGTCCTTTTAAACTTAGACAAAGCACCTCTGTTTAGTACAAAATCTTCATTAGCCTCCTCCCTCTCTGTACTCTGGAGGTATGTTTTTCCACTCTTTTTCATGTAGAACGCTTCTTCTGGCTGTGGCACGAGCAACACATTAAAGCTAAGCACGTGCTGTTTGTGCTTCCAAATTGTGGTCTCAGGCATGAAAACGTTATTCAATTTAGAGACATCACAATTAGGCCCTTGAAGTCAGATCTTCACTTGTTATGTGAAGATCCCACCTCTTGACACGTGTACACAGACACACACAGACACACACACACACTCACGAGGAGGCAAAACTGGTCACTCAACATTTTTAAAACAGGAAGTATTTTTATGAACTATGCCAGGATACAATAACAGATTTTAAGGCTGGTTTCTCAGATATAGAACAACCCCAGAGTTTCAGAGTTTACAGAGTTTCAGTAAAGGAGGAGGTTGTGCTTACCCGAGCAGACTCATTGGAATGAGACACAACCCACCAGCCAGGAGGAAGACAAAGCCAGGGTACCAGGCTACTGTGGTACTGTAGAGACTGTTGAAGGACGTTTCAGCCAAGTTAGTGATTAGGTTATCTATGAAAGCCACATAGGCGAAGAGGGCACCTGGGAAAAAAAAACCCAAAACAATTATAAACATTATTAACAATTATTAGCCCAACACTTTTACTGACATTTATATTGCTGATGATTCCTAGTTCTAGATCTGAGGACAAGTAGCTTTGTTCATTCTGTGTTGATCTTGCGGTATTAGCTCATGTAGGGCTTAGTAATTAGCTCAAAAATGTTAAGAGCATAGACAGAGACTGGAAATCACTCGGGGATACTTTTAATTTGCTTGATTATACTATTAATACTTATAAAAATGTACTTTAAACGTAAAGAATGTCAATGGGGCTAGAGATTTAACAACTCTACATAGCCGAGTGAACTTGCTCTGGGAATGACATGGCAAACAGCAGGAGCAAGTGTAAAGCCCTTATGGGACAGACACTTGGCTGCATAAGAGCTTTTGGTTTCAGAACACAGTGTAGAATTTACCCTGCTCAGACTTTGAAACCACTTTTGACATCATGGAGCGCAAAATGGGGAAAGGCATGATGGCCAGGAGCATAGGAATCCTCACTGCAGAGAAAAAGATCATTACACATTAAAGAGTCAAGTAGGTGTACTTGACTTCACAGTACATGGTGAAATCCTCTAGGACCATGGTGCATCGCAAAGGACAAAAACAGAACATCACAGAGAACAATAAAAGAACATCACAAGACTGTATAAGTACGGGCAGGACAGGACTTAAAAAACAAAACCAAAAAAAACAAGAGCAATAGTACAATAATTTACAGGATAAGAAATACAGTGCAGGCGACAGGAGCAGTAACAGTACAAGTGCGAGGGTGTACTGTATTATTACATACTGTATTCCGAGCACCAGGGCTGTAAAGCACGCAAAAAATGCAAAGACTGGGGCAGACAGCAATAATAGCATGCAGCAGCAGGATTAGATGAAGCGTACAGTATATAAATAATATATATAATATATAAATAAAGCATATTTACAGTAGCAATTGGGAAGTACGTTTTCTTTGTTTATGGCGGAACGGTTTAGAGTTTAGTGTGTGCAGTGTGACTGGGAGGAAGGAAGCATTTTAGTTAGTGTGTGTGTGTGTGATGTACAGTTTGTCATTCTGATTTAGGTATATTAAACACCTCAGTCAGAACTGAATGACAAACTGTACATCACACACACACACCAACTAACTAAAACGCTTCCTGAGTGATGAAACTGTTCCCCATCCTGGTAGTGAAGGCCCAGAAGTTCCTGCTCCTGCATAATCAATTTAGTAATTAGATCACTATAAAGAATACATTCATACTATATGCATTTTTGTGCTTTCCCTCACGCAGCACATCTAATGCAGCTCAAGTGTAATAAAAGCAATCTATGTGATAACTTAATGATATAGCCACATTAAGCTCATAGATACCTACAGGAATTTTTAGGGCTAAAACATTTTGAACATCTTACATGTGTGATACGTCTGAAGCAGCTTTCTAAACAAAATATGAAACCTGCTTTCTTGGAAACTAAAAATACAAACCATAAAACCATGTCAGGGAGTATTTAAGGCAAGTCATTTAGGTCAGTGGTGTCCAGTTAATATAAGTTATGAAACCCTGGTTTTAGTTGGTCAAACTGATATAAATCAGGTCATGATACTCTGAAAGACTACAGTGTGTAACATTAGATAAACATTTCTTTAAAGAAGCAATTACATGCAATGATCAATAAAAGAGTAGATAAGGGTGCCAGACCTCACCAGCAGTAAATGTTCCTTACAACAACCAACACTCCCACCATAAAAATAAGTTTAAATTAAACCTGACAACAACTTGTTCATGAACTGCCACATCAGCACCTAAACCTAAGCAACATTATAGTGTAACTAAAGCTTGAAAGGACAGTGACCACTGGTTAGTCATTCCAAGTCACTCGAGTGTGAAATTACCTTGGTGTTAAATGGTGCTGATTTGTTGAACTTTACAGTGACTTAAATACTGCACTTTCTTTAGTTTACTGACTGTTCAGCACCTCTGTCTGATTTCAGAGCGTGTTCTTTTTCTCCACATTACTTGCCTTCACTGTTCCCACATGAACTGAGGCCCTCAATAAAATGGGGGTTTTGAAATTTCAAACATTACTGTCAGGAGGAAACCTCGTGTCCTTTGAGCTTTCCACAGATAAGATGCATATAAATCCATCTGAGCTTGGCAGTTGACACAGTCATTGAGACGTTTTAAATCAGACACTGTTGCAATGGAAGGAAAAAATCATTTACATGCAAACAGCAAAGACTGGTTCTGGGAACATCATGCCAAATTTGATAAGGAAAACGCAGAGGTTTGTGTATGTACTCAGATTGATTTTTTTTTCTAAGTTCAAAATTCAAAAATCTGTTTTTAAAAACAATTCTTTGATAAAAATTTAATAATAATGCTTACCAAGAAACATCATCAGTGTTGTTTTCACAAAGGCCATCATCACCATGCCTGTGAAAACGGACAGCATCCCGATGAAGATGATGGCCACGTTAGGCAGGCAGTGTGACAGAACGTATACACCAATGAAGCTGGTGACAAACACTGTAGTGGAGAGAGCGGAACCGTAGCCTATGAGAATCTCGTTCCAACAGAGTGGCTCGTTAAGCTCGTAAAGTGTGACCACAGTTAGGCCGCCAAAATTGGCAAAGCTGAATGTGCAGAAGATGCTAATGAGGACCACCAGAAGACCATTTCTTCTCCTGCTGCCCTGGGCAAAAAGGTTATACATCCCAGACACAAGCTTCTGCACTGCTCTCCCACAAGTACGACTGTCCTCTGTGCTATCAATCACCCTGCTTTCTTCCAGGAGGAACACTGCATACAGCAGGTTGACCAGCTGGAACATGCCAGCGGTAAAGATGGGCCAGTTAAACCCAGCTGCCCTCAGGAAGTAGCCACTGGAGATCAAAGCCACCCCAGAGAGCAGCCCAATCACCATATCCAACCCGGCCATGCGCAGGGTCTTCTGCTTGCCATCCTCACACAGATCAGCCACATAGGAAAAGCAGCCACCCAGCATAGTACTTATGCCCCCGAACAGGGCACTGACGAAGGAGGCCACGATGAGCAGGCAGAGGTTGAGCTCAAACACGGACACGGCGAGGAAGGCCATGCAGTAAATCAGAGAGCCGATGAGGGGGAGCATAATGGTGATCTTACGGCCCCGCTGGTCACTGTAGGCCACCAGGATGAGGGTCACAAGGAGACTCGGAATTAAAGAGAAGACATTTGAGTACATGGAGATCAGCGAAGCTGCTTTCTGCACCTCCTGAAAAAAAGACCAAACAGACAGGAGCCTTTTAGATAATCACAGTGTAACAGGGAAATACTGCTAACCAGTCTACAATTTCAAACAGGGAGACAAAGAGGACATTCATGATGCAAAAAAAACTACAGAAATGAGGAAGCAGAAAGAGGAAAGAAGAAGGAGAAGTAGCATGCAGCCATTCCTATTAATACCTTTGGGTGTCAGGTAAAGTGTGCCCCCAAAGCACAACAGGTGAAGGATAATGGTAAGATCAGACCGGCCGGCTCTAATGAACATTTTGACTTACATACAACACCAACAACAAATAATCCATATATGAGTAGTGTAAATCGGGCTAAAAGGTTTTACACATGTGGGACTAAAGTAACTCACTTCATGGTGGATGGAGTGATTACTGCTGTTAGTGGTACATCTGGACGAAGGGTCCATGGCTGGGTAAGAAGTGTTGGTAATCTCCAGCCACAGTCGACGGTACACATACTGCTGCACCAGAGGATACACCATAAAACAGGCAAAGGCGTACACGGCCACCACCGGCTCAACAAAATACAATCTCTTCATTTCGGCACACACAGATCCTGCAGGCAAAAATAGAAATAAAAATGTCCTCTTTCGTGATTAGGCTAAATTACATTATCTAGGCTGCTTAGACCTAGTGACACATCAGCTTACAAAAAAGAAGAAAAAGTTATTGTAAAAACAGTACGAGGTACATAAACTTGATAGAATTCGCGCTATCTGAAGTCAGACCCCTCTCTCGAAATATTTCATATTCCTCCACTCATCGTTTCAGACCACTGAGAGCTTTAAGCTCTAATTCACCGTCACATTATTTTCATCTTGCACAATTAACAACATATCCAGTGAGAATGATCCAAACACCTACCTCACACATCCACAGACTATTTTTTTCTGTCTGAGACGCGTGCGGTGCGACTGTTTATCAAACTACTAGGGCAACCCATGGAGCTGCTGTGTTCCTGTTTTGGTCCTGTAGTGCGTTGCGATTGGACAGTTTGACCAATTGCGTCACTCCCATTGGCTTATGAAGCTTTCAATCGTACAGTACTGTTGAAGGAGGCGGGGATTCGATTCCTAATTACACAACAGAGCACACGGTCCGAACTAAGTCATCTACAATAATAGAAGAGCAATCATTAAAATAATTTGCCAGACGGTTTGTTCAGCAATCTACACCACCAGTCAAATGTTTTGACACACATTAATATTTTCTACATTTGCATGTTACTCACTTAAAATGTAATAAAATACAATTAATTTTCCTGCTGTCTAATATATTTATAGTAAGTTTCTTTGTTAGCCAAAATATATCATTTTTTATTCATCTACGGATCTACATAAAGCTACCGAAAAATCTTATAATGTGGATCACTGCCGGCATTCCGCGCCGGGCCCCTCTCGCGGTCGGGTACGGGTGGATGGGGGGATGCTGACGGGATTCCTCGCCGGGCCGTATGCCTAAATTCGTGTATGCCTAAGAACGGCCCTGGGTTGTGACTCTTTACTGGCCAGCCAAGTTCTTCCACACCCAACTCATCCAACCATGTCTTTATGGACCCTGCTTTGTGCACTGTGAAACAGTCATGCTGTAAGGTTGTCCGCAAAGGCGGCGTTGTCCATGGTTCAAGGTTATCTTATTGTCACGTGTGAACATGATAGTGTAATGTGACGTTTCTCTATGGACTTACAATAAGAGGAAACATTCGAGTTTCAGGTTTCCATAAGTACGATCATTGCACAGTCCAAATTGTCTTGGTATGCTGAAGCATTAAGATTGAGTCATTCACTGGAAGTGAGGGGCCTAGCCCAAAAACCAGAACAGATGTGTCCCAATACTTTTCTCCATGTAGTGTATTTTACCTGAAAAACAGATGTGTCCCAAAACCTTTTCCATATTAGTGTATTTTTCAAACAAGTTATCTACCTTTTTTTTTTGTCTAGTCATGTCGTGATGGGCGTTCCCGGGCGGTGACGTTTAGCTGGTGGGCGGGGTTTAGTCCGCTGCCTGTCATTCAGAGACTGTCAGATCGGCCGAGGCCCCGCAGGAACAGGTAGTGTGTGTCTTTGTGGCTTTTTTTTTTAAATCACGCAAGAGCTGTGTGTGCGTATAACTGGAGTGAACAGCTTAAAATGTACTGAAAGTCAGCGGTATGGCCGTTGGTCTTTGCCCTGTGTCTCTGTTTGTAGCGTTAGCTCTCTGTGCTAGCTGGCCTCAGATCAAAACACAGCCTGCAGGGGTTCAAATATCATCTCTTCGGAGTCCTCTTAACTGTGTCACTTGGGGCAAAGAAAATCCCTTCACCTTGCTGTCAAACAAGCTAAAACATAATAGATCATGTCAGTCATTTAAAATAACCTTGGCCAACAGGCTAGCAGCTAAGCCCCAGTCTGTACTGCCCAGACCCGGCTAGCCTAGCCTATCTTAGCTCAGCTTAGACTAATTATTAGTCTTTTGTTATGCTATGGTGATAAACTGCAAAATGTATGATGTTAAGCAGTCCGTGTGTTGTTTTTTGGCACACACGTTAAACTGGACTACATTATCTCCTTAAATACTGGTCTCCACTTGATATCACGCTTTATTTAACGTATTTGCTTTAAATTTTATACTTATAGTTACAAGAGATTAGCATCTGCAGAGCTGCAAATCTTATCTGGTTGCACTATATCATTCATGTGTGTCGCAATGACAAAAAATATGATATGCTGTTCAAACCGTGCTTATGAACCTTTAGCAAGCCAGTTAGCTCCCTAGCAGCTTTTCTTCAGGCCAGCCCATCAGCTGGCCTGTATGAACTTGTATGCATTTTTATAAACATTAATCAGAAACATCACGACTGCATGCACCGTTTTTCAGTCGTGACATGAACACGGCGTCTGCAAAAGACGTGACAGCGAGGACATCCTGTTCATTTAACGTTATATTGTTCTGGCACGATACGTGCTGAGATCTTAGCTTATTTCACGCAGTGAGTCGTTCGGCACTAAAGCTGTCCTTATCTGGCAAGCCGGAGATCTTTGTCAGGGTTCTGTTGCCTCCCGTGGAAAAAAAAATGTCTGTAGACTTATAATGTTTACACTTGCTGAGCTCCCCGTGCTTCTAGATGTTGCGGCTGGAGGCCTTGTGGTTAGGGAGTTGCCCCTGCGATCAGTAGGTCCTTGGTTCGAACCCCAGGTTTGACAGTTGCACCACTGATGCACCCTTGCTCCCAGGGTGCTGTGTTCCTGGCGCCCGGTGGTTCACTTGGTGAATAGGTTAAATACAGAGAAAGAATGTCATGCTGTGGTGTGTTCACGCATGACAAAATTGACACTTTACAAGCGAGGACTCACTTAATTTCAGTTGCATGAGGAAGGCTTGTGTTTTGTTTGAGTAGTTCTGTGATAAGCCGTAGCAGATGGTGTATAGTCCATCTCAAATGTCCCTTCTCTTTAATTACTAGGTGTGAAACAAGTTGTGTCAAACATCAGCCATGGCATTCAGTAAAGGATATCGCATTTACCACAAGCTGGACCCGCCACCCTACAGTGTGATCGTTGAAACGAGGAATCGAGATGAATGCTTGATGTTTGAGTCTGGAGCTGTTGCCGTGCTGTGTGAGCAAACTCCCCATGTTCTTAAATTAATGTTAATGATGATTTTCATGTATGGTGAACAGTGATGCACTGAACACTTTCATTGCCTTATTTAGATCTTGTAACTCATATCTCAGTTGCAAAATCGATGCTCATCATTCCATAGATGAAAAAATGTTGACACTGCAGAATTTTCCATTGTCACATTTGATTTCATATCCAGCGGCCGCAGAGAAGGAAGCCATCAAAAACACATACACAAAGATGCTGGATGCCTATGGTATACTGGGAGTTCTTCGTCTTAACCTTGGTGAGTGTAAAGACTCTTGAACAATAGCTGGGCTTAAAATTAATCTCTTGTTGCCTGACAGAAGTTGATCCTTTGGGGTTTCTGCTGTGTCCTTCCAAGGCTGTTGCCACAGCAGGGCTAAATCCTAAAACAGATTAAAGGAAAGTTCTTGATCTCTTTAAAGATATTTTGACCTCTTTCTTCACGCTAACCTAGCAGGTAGATTAATGTGCATTCTGGGACCCTTAGTTACTATATACAGTTACATTACAGTTGTCTTATTCATGATAAATCAATACAGCTCTTTACTGGGTGTAAGGTGTGTTGCACTAAACTAGTGGCATTGCAAGGATGGCAAAACTGTATGTTGTACTAATCCACCAGCCTTTCCTGTTTCTTAACGGAAATTGCATTCTTTTTCATTTCCCCTCTGCTCTATAGGAGACTCCATGCTTCACAGCCTGGTTGTGGTGACCGGGTGCAGTTCGGTGGGGAAGGTGCAGGATTCAGAAGTATTTCGGGTCACAGCTACAGACTTTGTTTCCCTGAAAAATGACCCATCAGATGAGGACAGGATTGCAGAGGTGCGAAAGGTTTTAAACTCTGGGAACTTTTATTTTGCCTGGTCATCTACTGGCGTGAGTCTGGACCTTAGTCTAAATGCACACCGCAGGATCAGAGAGGACACCTCAGACAATCGCTTTTTCTGGTGAGTTTACCAGCTTTATATGTTGCTGCTTAAAAATTGTTTTGCAAGGAAAAAAAGTTTTGCAAGGATAGTATATGCATTTTCTTGCTTTTAGAAAATGAAAATGGTGCCGGATTGGGTTTTTGATTAGTATTTTTTTGTTTGTTGCAAAATTTGGTCACATTTTCCAAGCTGGCTAGGTAAAGACTAACGGGCCTATCCTGTCTGACCATAGAGAGCAAGGCCAATTATGTTCTCTTTTATCCCAACCATGGATGGCTGTAGCATCACTGGAGATCACTGAGTCTCTTTGCAATAGAGCAATAGAGCCCCACCTAGGAAGCTTTTCAATTTCTTAAACTGCCCTAAAATGAAATTAGTGCTTTAGTCCCTCCTTAAAGAGAATGTTTGTAAAGACCTTTATTAAACACATACAGGGTTTTCATATTTGTGTATGTGTCTAATTTTGTACTGTGTTGGTTGATTCAGGAATCAGTCTTTGCACCTGCATCTCAAGCACTATGGGGTGAACTGTGACGATTGGCTGCTGAGACTGATGTGTGGTGGAGTGGAGATCCGCACTATATACGCTGGCCACAAACAGGCCAAGGCCTGTGTCATCTCCCGCCTCAGCTCGGAGCGGGCAGGCACACGCTTCAATGTCCGAGGCACCAACGACGACGGTCAGGTGGCCAACTTTGTGGAGACAGAACAGGTGAGTGGTCGTAATTTTATAGTTTGTTTAGCCTCATATCCAGTCATGTTCCTCTTGTTGTGGAACTAGAGACTCACAAGCTACTCTTACAACAACAGCTACCTTAACTGTACATTAGCCGTAGACGGCCAATCAGTCTAACAGTGATTAAGTTTGTATACAAAGGCCGCCTTCTGTTTTCTACATAGAGACTGTCTTTATCTCTCTCTCCCTCTCTCTCTCTCCTTTGTTCCTCCTGAGGTTTCTTCCTTCATCTTTAGGGAGTTTTCCTTTCTGTGAGGCTCCCTTGGGGCTCAGACGTGGATTCTGTAAAGCTGCTTTGTGACACCATTTGTTGTGAAATAAATAAAGTTGAATTTAGTTGAACTGTTGATTCCATCTTCAGACACGCCTGCTACATATGATGTATTTGATATCTGTTGTACGTCCTATCCATTCTGAGTCTGTGTGAGCACATGAAGCGAGTTTTATGTGTCCCATGGGCAACAACGTCTAGCCTGAATGAATCTTTGTATTGGTGTGACTTGAGTCAATCTGGGCTGGATGCTTGGTGGACTTCAGCGAAGAGTGATGATCTTATTATAGTGATAAGACAAAAAGAGCTGTGTCATACATAAAGGAACACTCCAGCAAATAAATAAATAAATAAATAAAGTACATTGCTTACTCACATTCACAGTAGTACTCGTGGTAGTGTGATGTATCTTGAAGGAAGTTTTGAAAAACCTCTTTATTGTGGATTTTTGCACGTAGGTGAATGCAGAAGTAAAAGAGGTAATGTAGCTGCTCGAAGGCAAATATGTTATTGCTTCTATTTTAGTATGGTAACCGTTCAGGTTATCATTACAGTGGAGAGAATGGATTACCCCAAATGACAGAAATAACCCAATAAATCAGGAGAACAGTTAGCCATGTAGCTAAATGGCTGTCTAGATATGTTTCTTCAGTTCAGTTTATTGTCTCTGGTTACAAGGGTGAAAAACTTGTCTCTGGTGCTATTGTGCTGTTCTCTTTGCTGTTTAGTTTGATGGCTGAGGTAAAACCTACTGTTTTGCTGGTGTGGGTGTATATCAGCCTGTAGCTCAGTGGCTAGGCCAGCTGTACGGACTGGCCTGTCTGGACTGGAGGCATTCCCAGTGGTTGTTTGATGTATTTAGTGGACGCTGAGTACGGCAGAGAGAAAATTCTGTCAGACTAATGAGGCTGGGCGGTCACGACAAAGACAAACAAAAAATGCTAGTTTTAGGATGAAATGACCCTTTTTGTGCCCATTATGTGTGTTTTGTCATCCACAGGTCATTTTCCTTGATGACAAAGTATCTTCCTTCATTCAAATTCGTGGATCGATTCCTCTGTTCTGGGAGCAGCCGGGTATACAGGTAAACTAGAGGAACATTTGCATGGTTCTGTCTATGCATGTTTACCAGTCATTGGACGTGGGATGTCTAGGTTAGACATTACAAGACTATTTGCTCAGTGCTCCATCCGCCCTAGCAAATGTTGACCATGTTTGTTCATTTTATTGGAAGACCTCTGTCCAGGGAATTTTGTCGCATCTGAATCAAAGCCGCCATTCAGGCACGAACCGGAAGGACATGAAGCCACACCTGGTATTTAGAAGGCTTAATTCTCAAATTTGTCGGAGTTGGTGGATGGTCAAGTTCTGGAGGCTTTGTGCAATGTCAGTGGTCATCTCCTCTTAAAACTGAAGTAAAATTAAGCATTTTATAAAATATCTTTCCACTGACACTGAACAAAGGTTATGGATCAGTGTGCTTTTTTCAGCTGGGAACTGGTTTCAGAATCTTTTGCTTGTATTGCTAATAGGAAAAAACAGTGTTGACCGTGTTCTAAATTCTGTGAAATTTGTGCTTTTAGTGAAAGATGTTGCATATGACCTGCCATCGGCTTCTACAAGGCATTTTGTTGTGGGTTAAAAGTGGTCTTATGCTTTAAATGGAAATGTTTTTTAACCTTAGAGAAATGAGAGAATCCCTTATTTTTGGCTCTTTTAGTTTCAGGGAGAGAAGTGGGAAGTGATTAAAGAAATGCCAAACCTGAGCCCAAAGCAGTGAAGTATAACAGTGTGCACATTGTGTGATGTCATGGTAAAACCGAATAAATGTTAGGCTTAGGGTTTGAGAATATTGCAATACTGCAGTTATAGTTTCAAGAAGTGGCCTCTTTTTATTATTATGCCTCTAGAAGCCTATGGAAGGTCATTTTTGTACTGTGTCTTACTTCTAGATAATGCATTGCAAAACTACCAGCATCTTTTGATACAGTTTTCCTTAAATGTTCTTCCTTTGGTCTATGATGAGCACATTTAGGGGATATGGTAGACACAGGGATTGCATACCTTCCTTTTTGAGGATGTTTGCACAGGGCCTAAGAGTAAATGAGCTCTTGGTTTAAATGATTTTGGTCGATTTTCCTTAGAAATTTCTTTTGTACAGAAGGAAACTTCTAATGTTTTGCCATGAAGCTGGGAGTAACCTGAGATATTCTGGATGTGGCACCTGAGCTGGTGTTAAATATTAATGGCAGAAACCTGCACAGAGAGGGGAACTCGGGTAGATTTGAGACACGCCTGCCGTAGGACTGTGGTAAACATACACTCAGGTCTTTTCACGATGCCCAGTCTCTAATTGGTGGGGGGAAAGAAAGCAGTGTAAACATGAATAAATGCTTATTAGGTAAGAACATCCTGGAAAAATGCCACTGATCACTGTTTGGTTGTTATGTTTGTTGAAAGTGTGCTATTAAGTGATTTACAGTTTCATGGAGGAACCACTGAGCATGGTGAGGCAGGGTGCGGCAGGATGTGAACTGACTGTGTCGTGACCAGCCTCTCTCTCTGCCTCTCTCTCTCTCTCACACTCCCTCACTCTCTCCTTTCTCTTCCTGAATGAGCATAGTCTGTTCAGCGAACAGTCACTGTAAACAGAGTAAGAGCTACTTAAGGATGGCGTTTTTGGGAAACATTACAGCACAGTTGTGGTGTGGTGATAACCATTTTTTGTTGTTACTGTTCTTAAATAAAAGCACTGTTTAAGGATTAGCAGTAGTAGCTGGAGTGCTGCATGGTTGTGATACTCTAACAGTACAGTTTACAAAATGCAGTGTGCTTAAAACCAAAAACAGTAATTAGAAGGCTAGAGCTATGGCAGTGTTTTCTCACAGTGGCTGAGACACCTTTGTTTAACTGAAATGCTGATTCTTGGCTGGTGGATTGGTTGTGGTCCTTTAGAAATGAGAAGGGAACTGTTAGCTACGTGTGTTGATGTATGGGGCTCTCAGAGGCCCTTTTTGGTTTTTAAATGGAACTTATGCCACAAGCATAAATGCAGTGACATCAGTGATATCATGACATTGGGTTGTTATGTAAATTGTGAACTGATCTTTCAGTGTATTCCCTGAAAATGTTTCACATATACGACCTGGATCTCCTGCCTCCTAGATTTTGATCTCCTAGCTTTATTTACTTGCACATGAGAGGAAGGAGTCTGTTCTTAGCTGGAAAGCAGTGATGAATGAGTGCATCCATAACCACCCATAACATTCATACGTGTTTGGAGCAGTAAAATAGTCCAATGTCTGAGTTGTAAGATTACGTGTCTTTATTTATCAGGTCTTATCATAAAATGGAAGCAGTAGTAAAGCTCTGGGAGTCCCTTGCCTGTGTCCATGATACTTTGGGGTCTTCAAGGCTTCAGCTTTCACTTTTGCTTTAGCTCTCTTGTCAGCTCCAAGCTGTCACACAGCAAGCTGTTGCAGTCATAAATGAGCATTCCATTGATTCTTCCTACAAAGATGTTTTCAGATGTGATGGATGTTTTGAAAGTTTGTCATTTCTTCTACTTCTTGGTCTGTTTGTCTCTTGTTCTTTCGTTTTCTCCTTACCCCTATATTGAACACATTTTGAATAATGTCTATCTCTGTGATCTCTCTTCCCTGCATGTAAAGGTTGGCTCCCACCGTGTCAAGCTGTCCCGTGGCTTTGAGGCCAATGCGCCGGCTTTTGAGAGGTAATTAAAACGTGCTGTTTCCTGCTGGTACGCCAGCCTCTGTGCAGCTGCGTGTGGCAGTGCTCCAACAGCAATGCCGCATTACTGAGAGGCTGTCTACTCCACCATACAGATCCTCTTCTGCTAATCCTGTCCTATACTGTACAAACTATCTGCATGACCAAGCCTGCTCCTTTTGCCACAGTAACACATGGATGAATTGCATGCTGCCACTGCTGTGAAGTGATACCAGGTTGTGGTACAAGTGTTAATCAAGTAATCGTTTAAACTCTGGTCAACACTTTCCACTCTCTTCATATTTACCAGTCTGCTGCCATAGGTTTAGTGCCTGACATCACAGTATTTTCAAGGTCAGACAGCCTGTGAGCAGAATCTCATTTGGGAATCTCCAGCAATCAGGAGGAGGAGGAGGGTAGCTTTAGACTGCCATTTATTTATTGTGTCCTTAGAGGTCAGTCATAACTACTTATCAGAGACCAGTCTCTGTCTTTTTCCTTTTAAAACCAAGGTTTAGAAATTTGGTTATATAATTTGATCTTATATCAGTGGTGTTTGATAAAGTGTATTTGAGAATACGATTTGAGTAAAGGAAATGCGTAACTTTCCCCCAAAAACCAGGATTTTAGAGCAATGATGAACCCTACTTGACCGAGTGTGCCACCAGTGGAAAATGTCCCCCTTCTGACTTCTGTTGTTTTTTGTGTGTCACACACCATTTGTTATGAATGGTTTCAGATCCCCTTACAAAATATAAAAGAAGACCATGAGGAAACGCAAAAGCAGTTTTCAATTAATTTTCATTTTTTTGAAGGAAAAAATGCAACACCTATGTCTCCTTTCACCTCTACGTAAAAAAAGCAATTGCTAACAGGTTGTGCGCCCCTTAGCAGCAGCACCTGCAACTAAATGCTTTCCATAACTGGTGAACAGTTTTTCACATTGTTGTGGAGGAATTGTGGCCCACTGCTCATTGCAGAACTGTTTTAATTCAGTCACAGTTTCAAGCATGAACTGCTTGTTAAAGGTCCTGCCACCACATTTCAGTGAGGTTAAACTCAGAACTATGATCAAGCCATTCCAAAACCTTATTGTTGTTTCTTTTGAGCCATTCGAAGGTAGACTTGTGCTTTGGATCCTGCTCCTCTGCTGTATAAACCGATTGCCAATGTGTTTTAAATCACAGACTGTTTTTATGGTGTTCTTATTGTGAAATGGTGTGTTACATTCTCATCAGATGTTACAGAAACCCTGTCTCTGTCTACAGAAAAGGTATTCTAAAAAGCTTGGTGTACATTTTTATGAGACATATTTAAATATGAGACATAACTTTATGTTCACTATGATTAGCAGTTGTTTTCACCTTGCTGCTCTCCAGTGAATACCCTTTTCCCCAGATTCTTTCTAATAGTAGGATCATGAACACTAACCTTATCTGAGATAAGTGAGGCGTGCTATTCCTTTGATATTCATGGGGATTCTTCCCCTGTAAGTCGCTGCGTTTTTGAGAAAATTTTGGTAGGCAGGCCAATTCTGGGAAGATTCACCAGTGTTCCACATTTCCTCTAAAGATAATGGCTTGTGGGTTGCTGGACTCTCTGAATAAGCCTTTCCAGACTGAGATATTTCAGTACCTTATCTCTTAATTGTGTGCTGCTTGGTAAGAACTTTCAGTCTACTTTGCTAGAAAGGTTTGTGTAAACAGAAAGGGAGTGTGTAGTCTAGTTCAGCGGACCCTAACCTTTTTTGCACCATGGACAGGTATCATGTAAAACAGTATCTTCACGTACCGCTATAGCTACAACTAAGAACAAAGTCTGTAAAAATGTAACTCACCATTCTGCTGAATTAGTGGAACCCCTGCACTTGTTTCGCTCCCTCAAGTCGGTGACAGAGACAAGCATTTTTTCAAAATAAAAGATCTTTCAGACTCTGATAATCAATAAAATATATTCTATTCTGTCTTTCTGTGTGGCCCGGTACCAAATGACTCATGGACCGGCCCCGTGGTTGGGGACCTCTGGCCCAAATATAAACAAATTTTGATTAATTAGTTGAATCCATAACTACGTGCTCAATTTCTGTGCATAATTGAAATGATTGTGTTGACTCAGGTTGTCTTATTTTGCCTTTTTTTCCAAGTGTGACAGAAGTAGGAGAAATTAGGAGAAGTGAAAATACTTTTTCCTAGCACTGAAGTAGTGACCAGCAACTGGTGGCGTAGTGGTTAGGGAGTTGTCCCTGTGATTGGAAGGTTATGGGTTTGAAAGCCAGGACTGCCTGTGGCACCAATGAGGTATCCTTAAGGAAGGTACCATCCCCACACACTGCTCCCTGGGCACTGCATTCCTGACAGCCCACTGCTGCACTTGGTGAATGGGTTAAATGCAGAGGAAGAATTTCACATTATTCACATTGGTGTGCTTTTCACGTGTGTCTATAGGGGACCACTTTACTTTACATTCCATGGTTTCATTTTAATATTGACAAAGGATCACTGTTTGCTCTCATTCATTTCTAGTAATATTAGCGTTTTTGACCCAGCTGTTTCTTTAAGCCATGCATGAGCTTACAGGCGATGACTGTTTCATTTAGTGTGAGTCACCATTAGGATCCCCGTAGTGATGAGCTGAGTGATAAAATAAGAAGAAACCTTAGATGCAGTGCATTCATCTTTTGTCTTTTCCTTCCACCAGTCAGCAGCTGTTAATTTGTCTGTTTGCCATTCAGTGTACCTCTATTACTTCACTGTAAGAACATGCATGTATCTGCCTTGGCTGAATCTCAAATATCAAAGCCTCATTGTCTGCACGCTAGCTCACTTGTGTAATGTCACCTGTGCAGGCACTTCACGGCTCTGCGGAGGCTCTACGGCAAACAGGTTATCATTAACCTGCTTGGTATGAAAGAGGGGGAGCACATGCTCAGCAAAGCTTTCCAGGTTAGTTAGTCCTGTTCCAGAATCACTTTCCACATGTAATTTCCAAATCTTTTATATACATTTTTGTTTAAGATATTATAGCAGCTTCAGAAGCATGTTATTAGGTACAAGCTGCAATATTTTGGGAACATATTGTCACATATTTCCTTTTTGGGCCCACACAGAGTCACCTAAAGGCCTCTGAGCATTCCAGTGCTGTGAAGATGGTGAACTTTGACTACCACCAAATGGTGAAGGGAGGGAAGACAGAAAAACTGGCCACTGTATTGAAACCACAGATCAACAAGTTCTTGGACGAGTGTGGTTTCTTCTATTACTCTGCTGAAACTGGAATTGAGAGGTGGGTTTATAAGAGTTGGATGAAAGACCAAATTGAGCTATTTTCCTTTGGACTGAAAAAATACTTTATTTAGTGAATACAGGCCTTGACAGGGATCCTGTGATTTGATCATTTCTCAGTGACTATTGAGTGTTTTTTCTGATTCTTTCTCCTTAGATGCCAGACTGGAACCATTCGAGTCAATTGTCTGGACTGCCTGGACAGGACTAACAGTGTCCAAGCCTTCTTTGCACTTGAGGTTTGTTAATATAGCATGTACCCTGGTAGAGCTATGTTTTTTCTCAGGTTAACAATGTTTTCTGCTTTTTCAGTTGTGTTGTTGGGCAATCTAGCTGTAGACGTAACATTTTGTCATCAAATTGACTTTGGAGATCAAGTAAAACTACTGATGAATCATTCCCGTCTCTTTGTCTTTAGATGCTTCCACATCAACTAGAGGCCATGGGTCTTACAGAGAAGCCCCAGCTGGTAGCACGCTTTCAGGAGGTTTTCCGCACCATGTGGTCAGTCAACGGAGACTCTGTCAGCAAGATCTATGCTGGCACTGGGGCTCTGGATGGCAAGGCTAAGGTACACATGCCTGAGTAAAAAGAAAATAAATCTTTTCTTCCTTGTCTTTCATCAAATGTAGTAGGTGCCCTTCTTGTTGTCAGAGCCTTTTTAATTAATTAGTGTGGTGCTGTTGTTACTGGTGATCCATCAAATACTTTTAAAAAAGTGAAGAAAAAAGCCCCAAACAGTGGCAAATCTTGTCTTTTCAGAAGATGGGTATGAAACTGTATTTGAAAAAGATTAGTTAAAAAGACTTTCTCTCAGAGCAATCTTTGAGAAGATGCACTATATGGGAAGCAATGCAAATCCTATCTGACTCAATTTCTTACTGTAAGATAATTAAAAATATGCTTTTCGCTCTGTCCGCTATTTCAAGACTTCAAACGTCTGATTGGCTAAAGATTTTTCTTATGCCCATCTGTGAATCTGGACCTGTCTTTTATAACTCTTATATATGTGTGCTATTGTCCTGTGCTTTCCTCTGGACTCTTCCCTACTTGTGTGGTAAGTTGAAAAGCCAGCCATGGTATCTTGACTCTTTGCTGTGCTTTGTCTCTGTGTTGTCGTTCTTTTTTGTGTGCATTCCTTGCAGTGTAGAGAGGTGAGATGCAGAGAGAGTGTGCTGTTGGTTGTGCTGTCTGATTTAGTTAGTTTCCACCCCACTTAATGGGGCTGTTCCTCTGAATTAAGCCTAAGGCCACATCAGCCAGATAAACTGCTAGGATTTATGTGGTGGACAGTGAATATAAGTAAATATTAATATTTTTATTGCCTCACAACTGCACATTTTGCATGAACATGTGCAGTTTTTGGACATTAGCCTATGTGTTATGTATTAGGCAATATATTAAATATAAAACAGTGACAAAAATACAGTATGACAAAATACACCAATGTACAATAAATAATCACATTTATGATTTAATCAAAATCACTATAAACAATTCTTCGGCCAACCAGTGCATTTCATTAGGTGTATTTCATTGCCAAGCCATTTAGTTTTACAACATCTTTTAATATGATACCAAAACTATCTGTTTTAAAAACAATTGTTTTTTTTTCCTTGTTGTTTCTTCTTCCTGCTTTTCAGGGTGGAAAGCTGAAAGATGGGGCACGTTCAGTCACCAGGACCATCCAGAACAATTTCTTCGACAGCTCCAAGCAGGAGGCTATTGATATTTTGAGACTGGGCAGCACTCTGAACAGTGACCTGGCCGATAAAGCTCGAGCTCTTCTTACCACAAGCAGTCTGTATGGTAAGTAATTGAAAGTTTCGAAAAGCTGTTGATCAGTATCAATTTCTGGTGGACAATTTTGTTTTTAGACTTTGCAGTTGCAAATACCTTTATGCACTAGAAACAATTAATAACCTTGCTTAAAGATTGGCTTTTATTTTTAATTTATTTTAAAAGACCCTGATTAGCAGCATATAAAGTATGTCTGATTTGTTTACATTCATTTCTAAGGCGAATATTTTGACTGCAGATGACAAACAATATATTGTGTATTTCAAGCTTTTTATTGATCAGCCCAACATGGACCATTCAGCTATGCAAGTTATCTGTTATGGTTGGAACAAAAGGATTGGGAGATTAGAGGGTTCTCGTAGAGGGCTGATATATTCATCCAGAGAGGGATCAAAGTGGAGTTTCTCCATAATAGCACAGTAATCTGCTTGCTCCAGCTGCCCTATATGTGAGATTAGCTCTTAAAACTCTGCTAATTTTGTTTTTCTGCTATGCTGTGTTAACTGCTAATTTTGCTACCCTTCTCTCTCTCCTTTACTGCTTACATGGTTAGTCTCTGAGCCCATTTTACAATCAGGTACAGTATGCGCAGCTCAGTCATAAATATTAATGATGTCTCATTACAGAGCTTCGTTGTTTTTAAGTGTTTAATGTGCGCTCATCTGCCTGGTGACTTTACTTTTACGACACTATCATTTTTTCATCTTTTCATGTGGAAGGCTTCCTCAGATGCATTTTTTTGTATGTTCCAGCATGTGCAGTTGCATTTGTGCCTCATCTTATCTTTCTTTTGGAAGCATAAGTTTGGTGGCCATACATTTTTTTCTTTTATGTATATTTTTTTAGAATGCAGCACAACCTCAAGTCAAAGTGTGATTTATTCCCCATGGTTATGGTGATTGACCGTGCCATTGTTGCTCCTGATTTTCTAGCGTCTCCCAGAGTGTTGCTGGGGATGTGTCAGAGCCACCACAAATACACCAGGCCTAAAAAGATCCGCGTAAGTGTGGGCACGTGGAACGTGAATGGCGGCAAACAGTTTCGCAGCATCGCATTTAGAAATCAGACCCTCAATGACTGGCTGCTGGATGCCCCGAAAATTGCTGGCCACCCTGAATTCCAGGGTGAGTGTCTCCTTCAGATATGATTGTGTTTTCGTCATTGACCTGTTACCTATACATTCCTTTAACCCTGTATGCTGTCGTAGCTGTCCAGTGTACCATACACGGTTCTGATAGTGATCACTTTGCCTCGTAGACAAAACCCATCCTCCAGATATCTTTGCCATCGGCTTTGAGGAAATGGTAGAGCTGAATGCCGGCAACATAGTCAGTGCAAGGTAAAACAAAACACATTAGATCTAAGATAAGATTCTAAGATGTCTTTGAATCTTATCTTAGGTCTTTTAAGCCTCTTTTAAGCCTCTTATAATGTCTAAAGAGAACTGCTTTTCCATAGCATTTTCCAAATAAAGGAAAATATCTATTATTTACTTGATATTTACGAGTGTTGCTGTCAAATGTACCATTTAAGAGAAACCAAATATTCTGGTCCTTTCTTTCACAGCACTACCAATCAGAAACTGTGGGCTGCAGAACTCCAGAAGAACATCTCACGTGATCATAAATATGTGCTGCTGGCCTCAGAGCAACTGGTGGGAGTCTGCCTCTTTGTCTTCATTCGGCCCCAGCATGCTCCTTTCATTAGGTATGCTCATACTTCATGCCACTCCGGTTAATTGCTTGGATTAATAATTTGATTAATATAGGGTTTGTAGTAAGTAGTTTATATTTACATATAGAAATGTAGACGTTTGTGTTAATATAAAATATTGTAAGCTTTAGTGCCTTTTTGTATTGTATATGTATATTGTATTATTTGATTATGTAGAAGACATATATATTGAAGAACTAATGATAAGTATGATGTATAATTTATCTTTTTGATCAGGGATGTTGCTGTAGACACCGTTAAGACTGGCATGGGTGGAGCCACTGGGAACAAAGGGGGTGTGGCTATTCGAATGCTCTTCCACACCACCAGTATCTGTTTCGTGTGCTCACATTTCGCCGCCGGACAGTCACAGGTCAAGGAGCGAAATGATGACTATGCCGAGATCACCCGCAAGCTCTCATTTCCTATGGTAGCTATAGTTGAAAATTCCCTCTCATAAAGATCGAATTTGACGCTTTTACATATTATTTGGGGTTTTTTTTTTTCCTAATTAGCATTCTATCAGCCTAAAACTGACTAAATAACACCTCAGTCATTGTGAAAGTGTACAAGATGATCGATAGCCAACAGCAAAAAGGGTTGCATCTGGATAAATCATAATAACTGTGTAACTAATTTTTACTGTTCCGATCAGTAAGCATTGCTTCAGATTTGTAAAGTTCTCCTCCTAACTCTATTTCTGTTTCCTTTCAATCTCAGGGTCGTTTGCTGTACTCCCATGATTACGTATTCTGGTGCGGAGACTTCAACTACCGAATCAGCATACCAAACGAAGAGGTAAAAGAGCTGATCAAGCAGCAGAACTGGGATGCCCTCATTGCAGGAGACCAACTAGTAGATCAGAAGAATAATGGCATGGTAAATATATGTTTATTTATTATAAAATTGGTTAATGAAATTGCTATTTTTTTAATCATATGCATCTTCTTATAATATTTAAATCTCTTTGAAATGAAGGAATTAAATGGTCAGTGTCTGAAAGAACAAATTTAACTCGAAACTCGAAAATGTCTCAAAGTCATTTTTTATCTGCTTGCAGGTATTCAGAGGCTTCATTGAAGGGAAGCTGGACTTTGCTCCCACTTACAAGTATGACCTCTTTTCTGATGACTATGACACCAGCGAGAAGTGCCGGACGCCTGCCTGGACCGACCGTGTGCTCTGGAAGAGAAGAAAGTGGAACTTTGATAAAACTGGTGGGATAGCTGTTCATTTTTAAGCTCTCTAATTTCAGTGCTTAAGTTTCATAAACAGATCTTATTTCTGTGTGTTTACGTATGCATCCAGCTGAAGAGATGGAACTGAATGTAGTTGGAGCCCCAGTAAATGATGAAGATCAGCACCCATGGACTCCTGGAGAATTGAAGTACTATGGCAGAGCAGAACTCAAGACTTCAGACCACAGGTTTGGCAAAACTGCTAATGATTACTACTTTAAAATCTAGCCAACTTACATTTAGATGAACATCTGAAATTAGGCTTGTAAGCTCAAACACACAACACCACCAATACACAGCAAACAACATCAGGGTTCAGGGTTACTTGATTGTCATCAGCAGCTGTATAAGACAACATTTCTCCATGGACCACGGTGCAATAGGCTACAGTCAACAGTGTGCACGTTATGTCAGAAGCAGCAGAGACCGTGTACAGTAATGTAATGTAACAGTAAAGTTACCAGAGTGACTAGTGTTACACCATAAGTGTGATTATTGCACTGGAGGCAGTTACAGCATTGAACAGAGTGCAAGGAATGACAGAAACAATACAATAAATAGACAATATAGCAATGTGACAGTAGTGTGAATGGGATGTTAATCAGAAACAACACAGCAGTAAAATGTGAAAGGGATGCAAACCTTCCAGAATGGAAAATATTATACAGGAGACATTTAGCAACATTTAGTAAGTGTAAAACATCATAGAATGCAGTGGTTCCCAGACTTCCTCTGCAGGGCCCTCCTTTTCTAGATAGGAACATTGATGAGGGGGGAGGGGGGGGGGGGGGGGGGGGGGGGGGGGGGGGGGGGGGGGGGGGGGGGGGGGGGGGGGGGGGGGGGGG
>JBBPCY010000035.1:10618251-10634980 GCA_037974405.1 Brachyalestes nurse
GTGTGTGTGTGTGTGTGTGTGTGTGTGTGTGTGTGTGTGTGTGTGTGTGTGTGTGTGTGTGTGTGTGTTTGTCCTGTAGACCAATGGAATGAACGGAATCCAAAGAGAAGCACAATGGAAACCGAACCCCTTCGACTCCTTGGATGTGTTTTCCTCCACTTCCTGGCTGAACACCCAGTCTCTATCACGGAACACCTCCCTCTACACCTCATCCTCCTCTTCTTCGTCCACCCTCCCCAGCTCTCTTTCCCTTGAGTCAGCTTCTCTGTTTTCCTTGCAAAACCCAACAACAGCTCCAGACCCCAGTGGCTCTGCATCATTGTTGGCCCCACCCCGCAGCCGTTCACAGGAAACCCTCCGTACTTCTCCGAACCCCTTCCTGTCTGAACTCCAGCCTAGACCCAGCAGCACCAACCCGTTCTCTGGTACTCTGGCCGCACCCCAGCGCCGCTCGCTCACGCCCGATTTCTATGCCCAGCAGCAATCCCAGGCCGCCAAGCCAACCATTCAGAGAGCCGGATCTGCCCTGGGCCACAGCGCCACCCTATCCCACTCCTTCTCCGGACCTTCACCCACAGCTCCAGCTCCAGCTCCAGTTTCAGCTCCACCCAAACGTGTCCAGCAGTGGGTGACCTTTGACGACGATTCGGACTTAACCATATCAAGAAAAGCTCCAACAGCGGCAGTGACGGGGAATTCTCTGCTGTCTTTATCCTCCAGTGCCACATTCCAGCAGCCCCAGAGCATCTCTGGCTTTGACTCTCACAGCGACTGGGCGACTCATTCCACCACAGCATTCCCAACACTGCCCCCTCCCATTCCAGTCAGGACTAATCCCACTGTCACCCCAAGGAACCCCTCAATCCCTGCCAGAACTAATGAGTTCACAGAAAGATGATAATATATAGTGCAATGACCTACTGAAGTATGTGTGGGGAAAATTAGTGAATTATATTCTGTATTTGTGTATGGTTTGTACAAAAGTGTGCTGTTTCTGCAGTGTTGACTTGTCCCTCTGAAATAGCTCAGTCACTTCGCTTTCAACCTGGAGCAGGCCTAAGTGCGACACAACACATCTGTTATCTTAAAAAAAAATGGCTGGCAAAGAACCAGTGCCTGTATCTGTACACATTTTTGACACATAGATGCTCGCACAACTGCGTGAAATACTGTGCAATATTTTAGCATTCTTTGCCCAAATACTTATCACATATGTTGTAATATAATTTTATGCATATTTTTGGTCTTGGCCCGTGCAGCATTTAAGATGTAAATATCTCCCCAGGAACAGGACTGTGTACTAGTTCTTCAGTGGAGAGAGCCATTTCCAGCAGCACCTTTTAATGTGACCCTAAAGTTTTAGTGAAAGTAGCTGCAGGATTTGATAGTTCTTCAATCCCTTCATATAAATTCTCTCAATTATGAATGTATGTGCAGTCTGTTATGATGTCTATACTTTTAAGTCGTGTCAGGAAAACAGCTTATTTCGCTGTGCTGAGGGTTACAATTGCAGTGATCATCTGTCTGATCATAAGGGCCCACTCTTCTTTCTGTATTCTTCTGTAACTCTTGACCAACGTATGTAAGTTTTAAAAATATATATATCCTTCATAGTGATCTTGTATGTTTTTACCAGTCAGAAAAATGTAAACTGGTCTAAAATGTGTACATATATTTTTGTTCATAATCCATACATGCCATACTGGTAATGCACTGAAAGGCTCAATTCTGTAAGTTTTCAAATGTACTTTGAAGTTTTGAGTTTTCAGGTTTATTTGTTTTCCTGGCATGCATGCTGTCTCTACCAACCCCCTAAAAACCGACTGTGTATTTTTTGTGCTTCTGTTTCATCTGATCCAAAGCTTTCACAGTGCTACTGTGCATTTTAATGAATGTGTTTGCTTTATTGATTTCTGGAGTCAGTTACGGAAGCCAAGATGAGGGACCCTCACCATAGCGTGAAGCTATGGGGCTGTATTTTATCTGTCATGTCTTTTGTTTGTCAGTGAGTTGGTACTTCGCTTTCATTTCTGTGGTAAAGTTCTTCATAAATATTTATTCTTCTGTGGGGAAATACTGTGCTCTGTGTGTGTGTGTGTGTGTGTGGATGTGTGCACAAATGTGTTTTTTGTGCTTTTGGGGTGAGGGGCTACTCATTTGATTTCTAGAAGCTGGCCTAGAGTTTCGGCTGGTCAGCGGAGGCAACTTGGCATTTACTCTGCTGGTTTAGATTGAAGCAAACGGCCTTTTGAATACATGCAGAATGCCTTTAAGTATGTCGAATCACGCACAGCAGGAAAACACACCAGTTTTAAGTTGCATATTAACTAGTTAACATTTACCTCTGCCAACAATATCTGATTGATCTCCAGTGTTGTCAATGACCTCCACTGTACAAAACGCATTAATCTACTTGGGAAGGGAGATGTGTATGCTACAGTGCCAGCTTTCTGACTACTGTGTATTCCACACTGTATTGCTCCGTTTTGATCCGGTGATATGCTCTCAGGCACTGAATTTCTTTGTTTTTGCTATTTGGTGATGTATTTGTCTGTGTGTTCATTATGCTACATTCATTCTTCGTTCTGGTGGCGCCTACATGTATTGGTACTGCTGCCATTGCAGTATGGTACGTTGTAATCATTCTCTAGTTACAAGGCTGCATATCAGTATGCTTTTTATTCTTGCTTTGGAGTGTTCCCTATGACAGCGATCTGAACGGTGCCTCCAGAGTAACCATGTGCGCACCCTTCACTGTCTTTTACGGTAGGGGTCATTTAGACTCCACACCAAACTGAGGGGTTTCAGTTGTGTTTGATTGTGTGTGTGGATGTGGCAAATATAATTCCAGTGTGTTGCTTCTCCACATTTGCCTTTGTAATGTGGAGGGCTCACACTCTGAGCAGCCACTGTGACAGTCATCACAACACTTGTTGGGGTCATTTAGACTCCAGGCCCCTGAGGGGGAGTAGAGGAAGAGGACAGTCTGTGAGATGCAGGCTAGGTTTACATGTAGCTGGGAATAAAGTGTCAAATCTAGTCACAGGCCAGTATATAAGGATTCCATTTGTCAGATGCAGCATGAAGTAGTCAATGCAGCAAAGCATAGACTTAACCAAGTCCATTCCAAGTTATCAGGGTCTAAGTATGCCAGCCAGCAATTTTATGTATTTTATGCAATGGGGGAGGGGGGCAGGTTGAAAGGGCCATTACCCAAAACTGCTCAGTCCCGAACATTAAAACTCCTAAATAGAAAAACTAGAGAAGAGTGAATGGGCAGATCCAGCTGTTGGAGATAAATGTAACCACTGGGGAAATAAAAGCATCACATGTACTCTTTATCCAGCTAACAATAACAGTTACTAGCCAGCTTAAGTCCTGCAAAGGTTTTATAGGAAATGATTATTAACTCCTTTTTTGTGAGGTTGACGTTCCTTTGTAGCTTTAGCTCAGTAGTAAAGAGAATCCTGTGGTGTGAGCCGTAAATGTATACACACAAAAAACACGACTGCAGTACTTAATATTCAATGTGTAATTTAAGTGCATATCGACATGCACAGATGTATGGACTAATTGGTGTTGTCCGTATGCAATAATAAATGTAAATGGACAAGTAATGTTTTGGTGTCTGGCTTTCTTTGTGTGGTCTCTTATGCAGTAATCCCCCAGTTTTATGCGGACCAGGAATCGCTGATTCAGTCACATGCCTTTTTTGCTTTTTTGTGGCAATAAATAGATTTTTTCTGGATGTTTTCACACAAGGGGACCCATTCACCTCACCGCGGTGTCTCAAGACTTTTGTCCTGTGACCTTCCGAGTTGCATATCTTGGTGGGGAAAGCACTCAGACACTTCAAACTCCATAGTTCGGTACATCTCCCGGAGACCTTTCCAAAGAGCCCTCATTTGTACTTTTAGCACGAGTAGATCATGGGGGGGTGGGGGGGGGGGGCGATTGTGTTGAAAGGGCCATAACCAAACCTGCTCAGTCCCAAGTATTAAAACTCTTAAATAGAAAAACTGTAGAAGAGTAAATGGGTTTTTGGAGATAAATGTAACCACTGGTGAAATACAAGTAAATGGACATGTTTTTTGTGTGCTCTTTTTGTGTGGTCTCGCATAAACTACACAATACGGTTAATGCTTTTGATGTCACGTTAACTTACTCTGTGTGTGTAGGGGGGAGTTAAATAAGTACAAATTAAGTATCAATTAATAAATAGGTAAGTTTTAATTAGTGGTGTCCGTATGCAGTAATGAATGTTAATTGACATGTATTTTCTGGCCTTTTATTATTATTATTATTATTATTATTTTATTTTATAGTTTTTAAAAAAGTGTGGTCCCGTATGTACTACACAATACGGTAGATGCCGTTGACTCAGTTGTTAGCTCTCTGTGTGTGGAGACTAGCAACACAGAGAGCAGCTACACAGACGATAAACGGGCATTTGGAAGCGTTACAACTGAAAATCAAACTTTTTCTTAACTTTCTGCTCTTTTGCTGTCTGTTTTTGGAAAAGGGAACTGCCACAGCTTCGGAGTTCGCCGCCTCCTTTAAGCTGAGTGCTAAAGTTGAAGCAGGTGAAGAAGGTTCTAGCACCAGGAGGTAAACACTGCGGTACCATGGCAACGCAGGCAGCTTTTAACAAAACAGCCAGGCCTAGTGAGGCCAGTGAGCTCCTTTAGTCCACATTAAGACATTTTCTTACATTTTTCTTTCACCAGATTAGCCGTCATGGTGCAGCTACACGTGAAACGAGGAGAAGACAGCCAGTTTCTCTTCAGCACCACGGTTGATGTGTCTGTAGATACTCTTCTCCAGCAGGTCAGCCAGATCTACAACGGCAGACTGAAAGTGGACAGGATTTGCTCTGGTGAGTTCTTTTTAGAGAATGAACGAATTTACAGGTGAGTTTGTTATCCTAAGGAATGTGTGAGAGTAATATAATTGGCCGCTGGAGGCCTAGTTAATGGTTAGGATGTTGCACATGCCGTGGGTTTGAATCCCAGGACAGCAAGGTACCGTCAACACACACTGTGCCCAGGGTGCCGGGTAACGTTAGCTGGCTGCCTACTGCTTTACTTGGTGAATGCATTAAAAAGAAGAGAAATAATTTCACATTGTTTACAACGCGTACTGTGGTGTGTTCATGTATGACAAATTGATTCTTTACTTAAATAGAAAGTTGTTCAATGATAGAAAAGCAAATTGCTCTTTTGTCTCTAAACATGATATTACAATTGATACTCCATCTGCGTGCCGCCACAGAAATCCCCGAGCTCGCGGATCATGGCATCACGCTTCCCCCCAATATGCAGGGCCTGACGGAGGATCAGATCACAGAACTAAAACTAAGAGATGAGTGGGAAGAGAGGTGCATCCCCAGTGGAGGTGCAGAGTTCAAGAAAGACGAAATCGGACGCAGGAATGGACGTGGTAAACGCTTTGTGCTGCCCACTAGAGCAGTTCTTTGCTTTTCCTTTTGACAGCTGAATTGATATGCACTCTTCCCTTCATTTAGCTCCCAATGAAAAAATGAAAAATGTTTTGAAGAAAACTGTGGAAGAAGCCAAAGCGTTGGTTTCTGAAGTGAGTACTTTGGCTTAATTAGCCTGAACTTTCCAGCTGCCCGTTTGGTGCATATGTCCTGAGAATATGCTGTTGTATATCTTGCAGACATCCCAACCTGCAAAAACTAATTTCAGGGAGGACCAATGTCCTCTAATTCCACCCCCCATCCCCCCCCCCACGCATGCACCCTCACTCTCTCCCCTTGCCCCCTACCTCCCTTCCTCCCTCTCTCGTGCACGCTTCTCTCGAGTGCGTAATGCACACGCTACTGTCTCGCTCTTGTTTGCTTGCTCTAGTTTCCGGGGTATTTTATTCAATTTGCGGGCATCAGGGAGCTGCTATCAATATGCAGGACACTCCCGGAACTTCCGGGAGACTTGGGATTTCTGATCTTGTATTATTTCCCTCTCTCTTGAAGAAACAAGTGCAGGCGAATGTGTGTGTTACCATGGACATGGTGCAAGAGGCCCTGGACCAGTTGCGAGGAGCAGTCATGATAGTTTACCCAATGGGCCTTCCACCACATGACCCCATCAGGATGGAGCTTGAAAATCAGGAGGACCTTTCTGGAACACAGGTTGTGACAACTGTTTGAGCATATCAGCCCAAGCTTGGACAAGAAATAATAAATATGTCAGGGTTTGTAATCAAGAGTGAATCAACCCTGGAATGTTAGAATAACAGTTAGTTACATTTTGTACACCTAACTGGGTGTCATCAGTTGTTAAGTTGCTCAAGCTACAGTCTGGTCATTACACAAGTGTCAGCTTTTTGCTGTCTGGCATTACTGGATCCATTTTGCTAGATTTCTACCATCTGCATTCCAGTTTAACTGATGTATCCCACAGGATCCAGAATTCCTTTTCTATTCATCTGTGAAACATTACAGTAGCCTAACTTATTTTTCAACCACAAAATAAACATGGTGATATTTCCTGTGTAAATGCAGTTTTGAGAAATATCACCAGTTTTCCCACCAACTAAATGAAATAATTCAACACAGAATTGTGTTAGGATTGGAAAACAAATGCATCTCTTAGTGAGAAATGAGGATCGTATTTAATCTTGAATTCAGAGTAACAACTTATTAGATTCTAACACTATGCATTCTCTGAAGGCCTCTCTGCAGGTGATTCCAGAGGAAGAAGCTCAGCTATGGTGGGCATCCAAAGAGATGCAACGTGGCAAGAAACTCCAAGATTACGTTGGAAAGAACGAGAAAACAAAGATTGTGGTGAAGATTCAGAGAGTAAGTTATTTCTGCTTATCAGCTGCTATGACTTTTTCATCTTGTTGCTCTGAATAAGATATTTTCAGTCTTCTTAAATTAATCTGGCTACCGCATGAACTTGCATAGTACATCACATCTGCTATTATTGTTCCTCACAGTGACATGATCACTCTGTACAACTTACAGCTTTAATCAAAAGGTCTCAGTGTTAAACTCTTCTATTCTCTTTCTATTTTATTTCTGTTAGAGAGGTCAGGGAGCACCAGCTCGGGAGCCTCTGGTCAGTGAAGAGGACCATAAACAGATGATGTTGCACTATTACAGGAGGCAGGAAGAACTCAAGGTGAAGCTCAGGCTTGAGTTATTATTTTTATGTGAATACGACTCAGCCATTAAGTCCCCCATTGACCTTAACACCCCAGAAAAGGGCCTACACATGTCATTAAATAAATTTGTGCCACGCCCCCCGCAGATTTGCAATTTCACAAGCAACAAGCAACGACAAACAAAAGCCAAAACTCCCATCCATACATCCACATAAATATAATAGCTTTACCACACCCACCTTTCCACATGTTAAAACAGTACAGTTACACTACATGCACACACGTTAACCATTTACAGTTCGGCAAGGTTCAAAACTCAGCTAACACTGCAAATAAATCTCTGCATAATCACTCCATTAACTTTGTTCCAAATATAGTACTTTATACCAAGGCTGTTAACCAGGTAAACCCTGAGAAAACGTCTTCCCTTTTTATATGAAACAACCCTTTACTGTGGTTATAGAGCAATATGTTACAGGTTGCTGTGAGTAGTTAATCAGTGTTTGGAGGCAGGCTTTAGCATAAGGTGGGGGCTAATGTTGGGAGTAGTCTGTCAGTCACAGAGAATTTGGTAAACTGATAAAATCCGCTATAAATTTCTTACCTCATAGGTAAGAATAATTTGGGACATTTTGCCACCCTTTCTCAAGTTCCACTCATGCCGATTTCCTGGTTTGCCTGTATGGATATACCGCCCCTGCCCCAGGCATGCTTAGCATGAATCTCATACTCCATACATCTTTGTCTGGGATTGTTATATTGTGATTATCACTCGTAGATATCAACTTTGCTGTCCTTTTCTCATATGGCTGACTGTAGGATGCTTTTCTTCCTTTGCAGAAGCTGGATGAAACAGATGATGATTCCTATTTGCAGTCTGAATGGTCAGACAGACAGGCTTTAAAGAGACAATTTCAAGGACTTACAAATATCAGATGGGGTCCAAGATAACTGGAAAGAAATTACTCAAAACACACAAAACTGTGGTTATTCGACTCTTATGCCTTATTGGCCCATGTGGTTGCTGAAGAAACCAGATTATATGCTGTGAATATGCTGTGAATTTTTTAAAGTTTTATCAGATTCTACATACAGTTTGAGAAGCCTGTTTTGTTCTATTAATGTGAAATCCAAACGGCCTTGAATTATTACTAATTGAAAGCAGCTTTCTTCCAGAATGTGTTGAAAGAAGGATGCAACACCTTTCCTCTCTTTGTCTGTGATGCTGGCAGTCGCTCTATTGTAATGTGATGCTGTTTACAGGCAGGATGTTACAGTGCTGGCTCCAGGGCCTGTTTTCCTTTATCCAGAGAGTGTAAGGAATTGTTGAACATTTCGGTCCCTCAAGGCCAAAAGAACAGAAATGGCTTATAAAGGTGTGGTGCTGCGAGAGGATCAGTGAGACAGCCTTGAGTGCAACATTGCAACGTGGTCAAAACAAATGTTAGATTTTCTTTGTTCTTTGTTGTCAAGCTAAAAAACAAATGCTCTGACCATTTAAAAGGGTGTAATAAAGGTCCTTTGTTTAAAAGTATGCTTCACTTGTCCTTTCACACTCAAACATATTCAAATGTATTTTGTTCAGAAGACAATAACTTAATTGGTTTAAAAAAAAAATACAAAAATCAAATACATTAACATGTCAGGTACATAAGTAAAAAATATTTAATGACCACACAGTGATCGTCACCTGAGCATCCCTCTGACTTTGTAACATGCATGAATACATGCAGACATCCATTACAAGAAAAACAAAGGCAGCTCAGATGTGTGTTCGGGGTGTCAATGGAGAGTACAAGAGGTACCATTGAGGTACGCATTCATCCTGATCTCCTGGATGACCATGTCCCGCCGCTCCAGCCTCTCCATCAGCTCCGCTGCTTCAGTCGTATACGTCATCTCTTCCCAACAATACACTTTTCTTCCCACCTCTGATACAGAACTGTCCATCAATAGCTCAGATTCCTCCTCCTCACTGTCTTCATCGTCATTGTCGTCACCTTCCTCGGGGGCTTTCCTGTTCAGACAGCTTGGCCCTTGAACATGCTTGGAACATGTTAGCCTTATAGAAATAGCCAGCAGGACCACAAGCAGTCCCAGACACACACTGGAGACGAAGAGCAGGCCAGCCATCTCGGCATGTTCTGCAAGATTAAAGCACACATTTTCACTAAGATCCTGTGAGATTTATCAGCTGTCTTATGTTCTGTTACTATCAAACCAAAAGTTTTAAAAACATTGGGTGTCCTAACCACATGGACTGAGAGACTCCTGACTGAGAAACATGCTGCAGTCCCATAGCGTGAGTAAAACATGTGGGAAGTTTCATTTTGAGTGACAGGAGCAGATCAAATGTAACATGATAAGAGTGCCTATGGTATTGACCGGGTGTCATTGTGGGCGTCGCCATAATTTGAAATCAGTCTGATTCCATCAAGCACAGTGTGGCCTGACAAATTAGAACACTAGAACACTGATGAATAGAGATGGGAAATGATCAATGAATTCAGTATTTCTACTGATGATGGATGGGCCACTGAAAAATAACAGATACCGTCGCAAACTAAAATGTAATTATCTGTCAAGGTGAATCTGAATTCCTGTCATTCTTACGCTGAACACTAGAGGTAAAGAGGAACTTTTAATGCCAGTACCATTTCCTGACTGCTCAGGCATGCAGCTGTTGTCTAGTTATTTAAGCAATAGCATTTCATAATAGGCTATGAAGGAGTTTTGTAGATTTCAGGAAAATAAAAATCCTGAACCTGTTTTGGTCCCTGTTAATACATCAATGTGCATTAGACACTGAGATTTGGGTTAAAGAAAAGAAAGTGTATAGGAGACTAAAAAAAGATGTGTGTGGAGAAGGAAAATCTTTGTCTCTACCTTTGATGTAGCCATACACCATTAGAGAGTTGCTAACAATAATTCCAGATTTTTCATGCAATCTGGAATCTCTGACATGTGGAAGGTCCCCTAGGAATGAAGGGCTATTAAAATGATATGCTTTCATTTACACAGTCATACAATCACCAGGCACCCTAGCGACCAGTCACTGTTATAATTCTACACTTGCTCATGGTGGATTTTCTATGCTGCTAACTGTCTTGTGCAATAAGAATATGATTCCAGTCCAACCTCTGCACAGATGCAATAATATGTATAAGTATATAGTGCAATATTTTCATTCTGTTAAAACATTCTGTTAAGCTTCACATCCCACTCACATAGCTGTTATTCCACTACATTGTCTATTTACTGTAGTGTTCTGTTGTCCCTGGTACTCTGTTCAACTGTGCAACAGCCTCCTGTGCAGTAATCATACACTATAGTGCAATACTCATCACTCCAGAAGGTTTATGGGGTGTCCTCTCTTGCTGTCCATTTATCTGTCTATTGTCCACTGTCTGTTGTAACCTGCACTCTGTTGAATGTTCCATGGAGGTCCGTGGTCCATGGAGAAACATCAATAAATTAACCTAGAACCTTAACCCAGATTATTTAATTGAATGTCATTACCTGCTCTGGTGGTCTCATGGGGAGCTGAGGTAGTTTTGAAAAAGTCAGGGTCAGCCTCTTTGAGTAAGGTCTGTGGAACTGATAGCAGAACAGAGTACAAGTTACCTTTAGGTAGATTTATCAGATATTACAGACAAAATAAGACTAGTCAAGAAAAGTGTCTTCATGTATGTAAAGATTTGTATCCAGTAAAAGGATACAATATATAAATAGGATACAGTATATGAAGTATTGTAAGCTCTTCCCTTTTTAATCTGTACTAAAATGAGTTTCCACTTTCTTCAGTTACATAATACTGGGCAGGACACAGAAAGGACAGTTCGTTTGTTCCTTCACAGCTGTAGGAAACTATCGGAGCGGGGACAAACATGACTCAGTCCAACGTTAATTGCAATATCCACTGCTCAAACAGCAAACTCCCAAGGTTCTGCCTGAGGAACCAAGCTGGCATGGAAGTTCATCATCTCCAGGGCTCTTTCAGACAGAGGCTGATGAGTAATCCTATTCTTCATGAGAAAGTGCCCGATGCCAATCAGCAACAAAGGCCTGGCATTCAAACCAATGGCAGGAAGTCCTACAGGAAGGCCATGAAGTCGCAAAATGCCAGGCACTTTCTCCATTTCTATTCCTGACCAATGTTCTGTTTTTGTCATGACATTGTAGTTCAGGAAGAAAATGTATGGATAAGGCAGGGGGAGCCCATGTGACTTTGTTACTCATTTTCCCACGCGCTAAAACAATTCACTACTGAAGAACAGACATGATTCATGCTGGAAGAGAGATTGAAAGTCCATCAAGGGTTCATGTTTGGTGGCTACAGGCTTCTTCAGTGCTTCCCAAGCCTGATTCTGGAGTACCTAGTTTATTTGGTACACCAACCATATATAGTGGGGTCCAAAAGACTGAGACCGCTAATGATGCTTCCATTTGATATTCTTCACTAATTTGTTTTTGTTTTTTATTATTACAAATCATAGCTTAATAAAAATATCTCAAAGAATATTTGAGAAATCTGCATGCATTTTAGAATTTCTGGGTATTTCACATGTCCCCTCTTGTGCTTTCTCTACAGAATGCATTTGAGTTGGCATAGATTCTGCAAATTTGTGGAAAAGCATTTGTTGAGTAGTTCAAACTCACCTGATCAAATACCAATTCATCTAAACACACGCTTCAGTGCAAAAGATAATTAATGTGGTCTGTCACAAATTTGCCTTAAAGTAATCACATATCTTGAATTGTTTTCTTATGATAACCTGTTTTGAAATGTTCGAAATATCTAAACCTTTCTGTTGTTTATTTTCAGATTTAAATGGAAAAAAAAATCTAAGTGCTTTTTAACTTCTGGAACTCCATGTAGGTGCCTGTTGAGATATACTGCAACTGACTGTAGACCATTTATTGCCGCACAATTTATGGGCCCACCTCTATACAGTCAGTAGAAGAGGACAACCTAAATCCATCACTGACCAGATATTACTTGGGTGGTGGACTGTTCTCAGCACAGCTGTGACAGTGATATAATAATGCCAGTTTAGTGCGTTTTGTCCTGGTATAACTGTATCAGGCACAGCAACACTGCTAGGTTTTTAAACACTGTCTACAATAACTGGTCACTTCATTACAAACTCCTACCCTGCTGGTGCACATTGCAGGCATTCAGTTAAGAGGTTAAGAGGTTCTTGTTTACATGAACAGTGTAGCCCATCTTTGGTGGTCACTTTCTGACCACAGCACAACTGATAGCTGCATATTTTTGGACTGAGGTGTGGTTGATATACTTGTACCAGCACCATGCTGCTGTGACCGCTGGGGTGAGAATGATCTACCACCCACATAATATCTGGTTAGTGATGGTCCTATGGTCTCTTGCCTGTGATAGATAATGTAAAGAACTGTAAAGTTAAAAAGTGCACCCATATGGTTTGTGTGCCTGATAAAAATAAGTTAAATAATCATACCACAAGAATAGAGGACGGTGAGGTACTTTGTTGTTCCAGGGCCGCATGGATTTCTGAAATTTTCATCATTAATGGCAAGCAGGCACCTCTGTTTTCCATAACACTTGCTTCTTACTGCATCTAAGGCCCCATGATATAAACACTCTGTTCCAACAAACACATAGTAGGACAAAAAGGGAATAGGTAATTAAATATATTTTTTAAAAAATTACCTAACAAAACAGGCAACCCTATGAAATGGCTCAGAAAGTAATTCATTTGTGTGACACTGAGACTGACTGAAAAACTTACCAAAGGGAGGTGGCTTTTCTTCCTCTGCCAGACACGTCTCACTCTCTCCAAGTTCTCTCCCGTACACGGCCCAATAGATGCTCAGCACCTTTGGATACTTACAGTGAAGGAGCATATGATCTCCCTCACATCTTGTCCTGTTCTTATGCTCCGCTGAGAGGAGAAAACCACAGCTGGGTTTACAGGAGGAATATGTTAACCTGCAGCCAGGGACTATAATGCATGGCTGAAGTACTCACTGGGTTTACAGCTGTACGACACATGAAGGTGTTTGGGAGTTCCAGGACAAGGGTCTCGGCCAAACAGGTGATGATGAACCAGAACCTGACAGTTTCTATGGCCTTGGCATTCTGACAGCATCTTCTGGTCGGAAGATGAAGGCAAGAAAGTCTCAGAGTAGTGATTTTGGAATGTACTTATTTCTTACTTTTTTACTCTTTTTCAGTAATGGTTAAGACTTGGGTTTGGGCTGATCTGACCTGAGATCAGGAAAAAGCCGTAATATTTCTGCTCATACAGTAAAGTCACTGTTGATTTGTCTGTAGTATTTATTAGTGTCCACATGCACAAAGATGTAATAGTTGGTTGGTTCATAACTGGACATCTTATTTGATATCCTGATATGTTCTAACTCTTTTATTGCGTTGTGGCAGATTACACAGATTTTACGTTCTATTCTGCAGACAACAGATACAAAAACCTCTTCTGTCCTGCTGTAGTGACACTTTTGTCCCTTCATCCACACTGCCTTAAATCTGTAGATGCTGCTGTGTCCCCACCATATAAAAAAATCTCAGTAGTTCTAAAATAATACTTTTATTATATAGGGTAAAATTAGATAAACAAGCAAGAATAATATCAAGATTTGTTTTGTTTGTAAAAAGTACTGATTTGAAGAACAAAGGTTTGGCTCTAGATTTCACGCCGATGCTTTCAGCGTTTGCCTGGATTTGTGAAACTCCATCAGCAGCTCCTGATTTAATCTAATGAAATATCGATTGAGCTAAACCAGGTTTTTGAGGTATTTAATGAGAACTACAATGAAATACTGGGTTTCCATGAGGAATGGTCTGGGAATGATTAAACAAACCCATCGACATTCATAAAGTCACTATTTACTGTATTAATATTGTTTGTATGTATTCTAATTTTAGCTGTTATATCATCTGTGAGGGGTTTCACCTGTAGGGCCGTGCGCGTGGAGCAGCCGCTGGTTTGCTCGTGACCGTAGAAAGCTGCGTGCACGGCGATGGTGGAGTGTCGAGGGCACGAGAGCAGTGCGCGCTCTCCGTCACGGGCACGCGCAGAGTGACTGTTTAGAATCCTGAACAAATAATCTAATGGACAAAGACACACTTTATCAGACAGCCAAAACTCACAGTAACTCACAGTGTGTGTGTGTGTATATACAGTATATATATATATATATATATATACACACCACACACATTATAAGATACACTATATGGACAAAGGTACTGGGACACTGATGTTGGATGAGAAGGCCTGGCTCACAGTCCCAAAGGTGCTGGATGTGGTTGAGGTCAGTTCTCTGTATGGACCAGTCAAGTTCGTCCACACCCTACTCATCCAACCGTGTCATCATGGACATTACTTTGTGCACTGGGACACAGTCATGCTGGAATAGATTGCCCTTCACTGGAAGAGAGGGGCCTAGCCCAAACCATGAATTAAGAGGTGTGTCCTAATACTTTTCTCAATATAGTGTATATTTCGTAACATACATACATAAAAAAATAACATTATTTTGTAGTGAATGTTGACTAACTAGTTGTTACCCACATCTGTAAATCACTCATCAAGCTGTCCAGTTCACATCACCACCATACTATGTTCATTATTTCAGAAGTAAATGTACTAACTTGAGAAGTCCGAAAGTCCATGCAGTTCTCTGCTCCACAGCAGGAGGAGAAAACCATACAGGGTCTGGAGAGCAAGCCTGGGTCTGTGGGAGCAGCAGCTCGTCTGCTCTGAGGAGCTCATACTGGATCGTCATTAAAGCCTCCAATTTTAAAAATGTAATACAGGCAGTACAGTCTATTACAATCAATACAGTCTAATACAGCCTAATACAGTCTAACCAGTCTGATACAGTCTAATACAGCCAATAAGGTCTATTACAGTCAATACAGTCAAAGCAGCCAGTGCAGTCTAATGCAGTCCAATACAGTGAAATACAGTCAGTAGAGCCTGATACAGTCTAATACAGTCAATACAGCTTATTACAGCCAATTCTGTCAATATAACCTAATACAGCCAATGCACTCTATAGTCTAACACAATAAATACAATCTAATACAGTCTAATACAGTCAATACAGCCTAATACAGTCTGGGAGGGTGCCTGGAATTCCAATAAAAGAGGCGGATAACGCCCCCCTCACCTGTCCGGAGCGCTGGGCAGAATCTCTCTGGAGTTTGGAGGCCACGAGTGGGTTGGATACTCAAGCAGTCAGGTGAGGAAGCTCCTCTCGAGCTCGGAGGCGGAACACGCGTGGGTGAAACAGAAACACATGTTCAGAAAGTGACTCCGGGCTCGGGAATACGAAGTGCGCCACAAGTCAGACCCTCCTCCTCCGAGACTACTCAGACCACCCGACCGGGCTCCCGAGAGCTTCTCCTCGCGAGTTTCAGTGTGTTTACACGCTCTCGCGTTCCTCCAGCTGCCACCCGCGTCATGTTCTAACTTTCTGCAGGAAAAGTGTCGCTCGAGTGAAAGGGGCGTGGCCCGAGAGAGAGAGCGTGAAAGAGGGCGTGGCTCGAGAGAGCGTTTTAAACAGTGATAGGCTCCGAGGTGGAGGAGTTTCCCCACGCAGCACATCAATACAGTCTAACGAAGTCAACACAGCGTAATACAGCCTAATACAGTCACTAAAGTCTAAAACAGACTAATACAGTCTAATACAGTCAATACAGTCTAACACGGTCAACACAGTCAACGCAGCCTAATACAGCCACTACAGTCTAAAACAGACTAATACAGCATAATACAGTCACTAAAGTCTAAAACAGACTAATACAGACTAATACAGTCTAATACAGTCAACACAGTCAACGCAGCCTAATACAGTCACTACAGTCTAAAACAGACTAATACAGAATAATACAGTCACTAACGTCTAAAACAGACTGATACAGTCTAATACAGTCACTAAAGTCTAAAACAGACTAATACAGCATAATACAGTCACTAAAGTCTAAAACAGACTAATACAGTCTAATATAGTCAATACAGTCAACGCAGCCTAATACAGTCACTAATGTCTAAAACAGACTAATACAGCATAATACAGTCACTAACGTCTAAAACAGACTGATACAGTCTAATACAGTCTAACACAGTCAATACAGTCAACACAGCCTAATACAGTCAATACAGTCTAAAACAGACTCATACAGCATAATACAATAAAGCCTAATATAGTCAATAAAGATTAAAACAGTCAACACTGTCAAATACAGTCAATACAGCCTAATACAGTAAAAACATCCTAACCCAGGTTAATACCATTAATACAGTCAATATAGTCAATACACCCTAAGACTAGTATAATACAGCCTAATACAGTATAATACAGCCTAATACAGTCAATACAGTCAATACGATTAGATAAAGATAAGATAAACCTTTAGTAGAAATTTGCATTGTAACGGCAGAAGGTAGACAGAAAAAAGAGCAGGAAACACTAAAAACAATGGAATAGAATAAAGTATATATATATATATATTTGGGCTGTAACGACACACCAAACCCACGATTCGGTTCGTTTCGTGATTTTTGACTCACGATTCGGTTCGTATCACGAT
>JBBPCY010000035.1:10635080-10648812 GCA_037974405.1 Brachyalestes nurse
TACAGAACATATATTTAAAAATCCAGATTTGCTGTATTTTACAGGTATATTCTTGTAAAATGAAAAATATGGCAAAATTCTGTTTATTTTAACGGTAAATTGGCGTAAAAAAACTTTTTTTTTTACAGTGTAGCATAACCTTTTTTGTTTTTTTTTTTTCTCAGGAGAATTATTGGACAATGGCGGTTGAGCTTCTCCAAGAAATCTGATGTATCTGTGAAAATGTTTTAAGTGTCATTTATTTCAGACATGCGACCTTCATCACTCCAGTAACAACATCCGAATAATTGTCTGTTTTCAGACACAAAGAAACTGTTATTTCACTCAACTGGAAAAGCTCTTTGAAAACAGGATTAGTCTCAGTCGATTTCTAAGCCCGAACAGATTGACTAGGATGAGAGGCGGCTACGCAGCGAGAGGCCTCTGGCCTGACGTTGACTTTAATGAAGGCCAGTAAAAGCTTACGGTGCGTTTAACACCCAAGGCCGCGGAGTTTAAGCCACAGATTGGCTTGGTCATCCTGCTCTTATTGATATCTGTGTGGATTGCAGTGGTGCCTGTTGTTGTTGTTTACTTTCTGTTTTGCTACTGCGCTCCACTGATAGGTGAGTTAGAGGCACATTTTGAGGAAGTCTTCTTGTGGCATCCAGTCCTGAGTGTGTATGGAGGCAGTTTAGGCCATGATGGTCATAATTCTTAACAAGGCTATAAAGGCTTTACTGAGTAATTAACTCCAGAAAGGCAAAATATTACACTGAATTCCTGAGTTTCATTTTACATGTAGGAATTTAATCGAATGTCGAGTTTTGTGTTTGATGTTGCTTATGCAGGGAGGCCTCTCTTTTTTTGCTGCTGCACAACTTACAAATCAGATTCCCCTGTCAAATCACATCTAGTCTCTCTTCTTACTATGTATCAACTAGTAGTCTGATTTATAAAGACATAATTAAATCTCAGCTATAACATTAATTGTAACTACAATCACTGTTTGTGCCAGCTCAGATTCATCTTATGCCTTGTCTAATTCAGTGGTTTTTCTTTGTTGAAACATTTTCTTTCATTTTGCATAATGAAATAATATTAGTTTTAGTGTTATTAATACAGTCCTCATGTGTTTAATGTGTATTACTCGCCATCTTGTGTTTTGGTAAGCCTCTGGAGTCTTTGTTCAGGGCTGTTTATGTCACTTGAGCCACCACAGGATTTAAGATAACTACACCATACTCTGTAAACAAAGCGCTTTGCTTTAATATACTTTACAGGCACTATTGCGGCCACAGCTCTTATCGGCTTAGCTGCTCCAGTTGATCTGGGTGTGGGTGTATGAGGGCTTGTCTCGAGGTACCCCCCTTTCATTCGTCTCATTTAATATGGGTACAAGAACACGTGTGTGTGTGGGGGGGTGTGGTTTGGGGGGGGGGTGTATGGTTGTAAAGCAGCTGACTGGATTAAATGAGGCCAGGAGGTCTTTCAGCTGTCACTCATTTCATGCTCCCCACAGGTGTCTCGTGGGAAAATCGGACAGCGCAACAGCAAATGCCCCCGTTTCGCATTACAGCTCGCCATCTGAGGCAATAAAATATACTGTACTACTGACATGTCCAAGTAAGTCAGCGTTTACCCTTTTATTGTGTAATAAGAAGTGTCATAAAAGAAAAAAAAAACTCAGTACACAAATATTTGTTTTGGAAATGTTAAATATTAAATAGTTAAAATCTTTTCTTTTACAGCATAAAAATCTCTTCTCACTTAAGCACGGCGACTCATTACAAAAGCATACAAAAAAGACCTTCAGAATTCAAAAGACTTCCGACCTCAGATCCATTCTTCGTCGTAACAAAGAGGTACAAAGAAAGGTCTCCAAAAACCGACACAGAGTATCCCAAAAAAACACCATCAGTGCATGCAAAGAAGTTCGTGTTGGAAAATAGTTCATTAACAAACAGTTCCTAGCCTTCTGTGCAAGTGAAGACTTTGAAAAGCCAACAGCTTTTTACCTCAACTACAGTAGTGTGCGATGAGAGCAGGTTGAACATGTACGCATGAGATGAAAGACACTTGAGTTCATATTTACAAGCAGTTCTCACATCACAGAACAACAGTCGTCCAATGAACAGGACCAAAGAAAATGTTTTGGCAATGTACAGCACTGGGGACTATCAATATTATGCACTATTGCACGGTCTACCATATCATTCAACATGATGCGTGTTACACAAGTGATGATGACCCCGTTATTCGTTTAAAGTGATAACACGAATGCTACAGAATGCAACACAATGTTTTAGGTTCTCCCATTTTAGCCAAAGGGCTCGAAATGCAATTAAGGCTATACAAGCTCAGCAACCTCTTTCATTTGAGGGAAGCAGAGAAGGAATGTTAGCAGTTATGCAACAGGTCCACAGCAAGGCTAAAGGGAGAAGACTTCATCTGTGAAGTACAGCTAGACCTGAGTGTCTGTGTGAGGTGTAACTACAGCAATTGCTTGACTCACTTGTACTCAGCTATGTAATAAAAACAGTTGGTATACAAACGTTCTCAGGCTATATTGCTTCACAGGAGCTCCAAGGTACATGTAACTATTGTACTGGCAGTGGTGCAACATCTCTATATTGTGAAGTGAGTCTAATGAAAAAAGTATTTATCTGATCCTTGAACAGGGATTGCAGCGGCAGATGGCGAAAACTGCATTAGGGAAACAGACATTAAAGTCAGCATTCTTGATGCTCATGAAGGTCTGTCTTAGTGACGGACATGCCACTGGCAGTGTTGCGTAAGAGGTAATAAATCTCACACAGTGTTCGGAGCTGGAGTGTGCGTGCTCTCTACAGGCAGGCATCTGTTCTATCTGTGCATATTAAGGACAGAAGTCAACTAACTCCCCAGAGGGTTTATGTTAAATCGCCCAGTCACGTTGGAAGCCCTGGTGCTTCATATCATATAAAAGCATTGGTGGTGAAAACGATTACTGCATACAGTTTCTGTGTATTTTTTTAAGGAATGGTTCGGTCAAAAATGCCAGTGTTAGCCACCTATTTGTGGTTGCTACTAACTTCTGTTCATTGCTAGTTACACTTGCATATTTGGTCAAGCTATTCCTTTAACTATATATTTCACAAGCTGGTAGATCAGAATAGGCAAAATAAGTGTCGTGTTAATCAGCACAAAGTCTTTAGGGCCCCAGAGGCACAGAGCAGAGTTTGCATGTGGTAGGGAGTTGGTGACTCCACCTCAACCGCTGGTTCTGGCCTGAATGGAGGCACCTGGAAGGTAAATGGCGGCGGCACCTTCTTCTTCAGGATCTGCCCAATGCCCATGGAAGGGAACTTGCTGCGTTGCTGCGGGCTGTCGGGCTCCTCACTGCCTCCACTGCTGGACTCAGGGGGGCTGGGTGTTGGCCAGTCTGTGGTAGGGGGGCTTTTTTTGGGTTGTGGTTTGACAATGAGCACTGGGGGGCTGGGAATTGTGGCCTTTTTTAGGTAGGAGCTGTCCGGTTGGAAGGCCGACACATGGCGGGGTGGAGAGAGAGCGCCGTTGGTCAACTTGTACCAGGGAGATGGTGGGGCCTCTTTGCTGGGTTCCTTGCTTGCTGATGCCCAGGAGTGAGCCCCGAGAGAGGAGGGTGGCCGAGCTGGGACATCCACGGCTTTCACGTCTTTGGAGCTCTCTTTTGGGGTTGGCTGGGCATCCAGGCGGCGAGCTTCTTGGGGAAATAGGGGGTGGATTTCCAGGTATTCCAGCGATGAGGAGGCTATACAGCCACCCTGACCTGAGTAAGCTTCCTTGAGACCGGTCATGGCTTTAAGAAGCCCTGAGAGAGAGAGAAACATGGTCTTAGAACAGTTTACCAAACCAATACTTTAAAAAAAAATCTTTCAAATGAAATGTTAGATGTATGACACACAAAGTATAAACACATGCAAAAAAGAGGAAGCCAGCTCTTGTGAATTCAAAAGATCTGTTCAGCAAGTAAGATATTGTTGGTGTCTAACCCCAGAATCATATGTAAACACCAAATCATATGACCTCAGACATTTTTTTTACCACTATTCACACATATTCCTCTCTGGACATTACTATACTGTTTGTCTCTAACTACTTTAAGCCAATGTCCACTGCAGTTCATTAAAAGAAGGAAAAACAATGATTTTTGGAATGTGCTTGTTTTTTCTGAGAAGATCATGGCTTGAAAGAAAGTTACAGATCTTCTTTTGATCTGGGTTTCAAATTGAATTTAAAAATATTCTCAAGGCCTTGAAATGCTAACCTTGACAGCGTGGGCCAGAGAGAGAGAAAGAGAGGGTAGAAATAGGTCAATGGCAGAAGTTGACTTTAACTCTGTTGCAGACTGCTCTGTACAGACATGGCCTTAGAGTTTAGACTGTTAAGTAGCACAAACACGTTCCACATGTAAAACGTACCCACGTACCCAGTGATGACAGCTTCTTAAGTATATGTGACTACTCTCAAGGTATATTTGTTAGAACGATGCACATCAACACAGTAACTTTGATCTCAGCCTGTTGTATCTGGCTCATTTTTGTCCTCACCTGTTTTCTGTTTTTTTCCCTTGGTGGGACCTTTGCTCACAGCGAGATAGACTGGTGTCTGCTTGGGGGGGATGGTGATCTTCTCAATGTGTTTCCTCCACTGTGTCTGGAACAACTCACTCTTTTTCTCCTTCTCCATATTGTACTGCTTCTCCTATTCAGATAAAGAAACAAGATTGATTAGTGCACAATTTAGAAAACACTTATCTGATCTAGGGTCACCTTCCCATCCATGTAATTAAATTAATTGAAAACAGCCGGGATAAACTGATTCCAGGTTAGCATGATTACTTGTTATACACAACCACAGGTCATGCAAGAAACCTGACAATACTGAAAGAAAGTCCGTAGAAATTCATATTTAGCTAAATAGTAAACAGCAATCGCACTCACTCGATATTCTTTGGAAAGTCTCTTCATCTTCTTGTTGAGGAGAAAGTAGACGGCAAGAGTGTGGCAGGCTCGGTTTGTGAGAACAGCACTGAGGACTTCACTATGCTTGTAGCCCATCCGCTCAGTCATGTGCAGGAGAACTGTGTGATTAATCTCTTCGATATGGATTCTGGTTTAAAGAAAAACAACCAACCAAACAAAAAAAGTTTTGATTATTCTTAGAAATCATATGTCTGTGCTTCAATTCCTGTTTGGATTCACCATGAAAATAATGAATGAAGTTTTACCTGTTCAAGTATGGGATTCCAGTGTGTGGGTTGCCCAGCTGTAGCCATGAGTCTGCCATAACTTGGTGGATGTTGGGTCTTTTAGCAGGATCTGGTTCAAGAAGGCTCTTCAGTAAACTAACTGCAGCTGCGGGCAAGAATGATGAATGGTAAATACACTGGGCAGTGAGAACCTCTTTAAATCAGATTTGGTTCAGTGACAACCATGATTGTCTTAGCTACTGCTTCATTAACCACAGCGACTGAGATCAGCAAATCTGTAGTTTATTTTCAATGCAGCCCTCAGCAGAGCTTGGCAGGCTTACACAACAGAATCGTCCATCCTCTCTCAGTACGAAGCTTTACAGAACTACAACGCTACTTTCACAAATCCTGGACGAAACAAAGCCACACTGTCCAGTAAGCCAACTTTCTCCAGTAAGCCTTAATTGTCCGAGTACCTCTCTCACACTGTCTTGCATAAGTAGATTGATAAGTAGAGCTGTGTGTCATTGATAATAAATACCTCTGTTACACAATGAGGCTAATCTCGTTCCAGTACTGAATCATCCTGTTGTGACACACTACAATGACGCAGAGACATAAACGCCTGTGGTACTTTAAAGCCGGTCACTCAGATGGTACCCTGTCAGCTAAGATGCCATAACTAAAACTGAAAAATAACAATTAATAGAAATTGTGTCTCTAACTCACGGTTGGGGCTTGAAATCATAATTCAGCTTTCAGTAGAGATGCTAAAAGAACTGACATACTAGAAATAATGCCAAACACATATTTGCAGTGCATTCTGATATGATTAGCTTTGAGTCACTGGTCATGGGACTTGAATAAAGTTTATGTTTATCTTCTTCATGGATAAATATAATTAAAAGTAATAAATTAATTAACTGTATGAGGAGCCAGACGCATGGAACTTTTTAGAAATTGTGTCATAAATATACACTTGGTCACAAACCACATAAACTAAGTCAGTGACTCATAACCAGAATCATTTAACTATGCAAATACATGTGCACACTTCTTTTTCCCCACAGTTTAATTTGTGTTTTTGTCAGCCTTGATATTAAACACTATAAGCTAACCCCTAATAAAGCTAAATGAGACAGAGACAATGTGTCTGCAGCCAGAAAGCAGAAACATTAGTCTCCCTTAGTCTCCTAAAGAGACCTGAGTCAATCAGATTTAGCTCTCAGCTCCAGAAGTACATTTAAGGTAGAGCACAAGCATCCTGGCTGAAAATATTCAGCCCATATTTTTGCAATTAGTTTAACATCGGACTCTATTCATGTGATAGGAAAACAGCAGGCTGGACCAAAAAAGAGGCAGGTTAACAATGGCTGCCTTCATGTTAAACCTTTAGAGCGTGCTGCCTATTAGGCTCTAATTCACAGCCGGACGGAAGATTAGGTTTTGCTCGCAAAGGAATTCACTGGTGAACATTCTGTAAGGCTTCTTTTTGTCCTATAGAAAAACTATAGAAGGCTAATTTAAGAAGATTTTAGTGTTTTAGTGTACCTGAGGAGAGTGAAGGGGGCAGAGGGTTCATGTCCTTGTCTACCATCCTCTGGTGCAGGGCTTTGAGGCTGAACGGCTCCACCGTGAAAGGGAGAGTGCCAGTGAGCATGGCGTACATGTTGACTCCGCTGCATTGGAAAACACACACTTATTATTCCTAATGAAGGATTAGCTTGTGAGCATTCATCAGGACTGAATCAATATGCATTAAGAGGGAAGAAAGAGATGAGGTTAAATGAACGTACATTGACCAGACGTCTACTTTGGGCCCATACTTTTTTCTCGAGAGCAGCTCGGGGGCGGCGTAGGCTGGGCTGCCACACTGGGTGCTGAAAGGGTCGGAATAACCAAGGATCCCTGCGCAGTTGCTCAGGCCAAAGTCTACGGTAGAACAAAGGAAAAGAGAAGCATTTTGAATTGTCTGGACTTGGTCTCGGTTTTTCTAGACAGCCTGAGTTGGTGCCGTGCAGAGAAGGTGTCAGGACTGGCTTTACGTCTCTTACACCCCTTTTGGAGCAAACTGGTGTGGGGGGTGAAATGGTTATACTAACAGACCAGCCCCGTCTGTCACACTCAGCTGTTAACTAGAAACTCTGTATGCTAAGGTGGAGTTTCACAGATGTGAGAGGTTGTTTAGTTTTAATGAGATACTGATTGCTCCATCAGTCCTTGCCACATGCCGAAGAGAGCCATTTCCTTCTGCTTTGATTTTAGATTATTGGGGCCTGATGTGGGATACTCTTGCATAGTGAAAAGGCCTATCTTGACAGTTAAGTCGTGGTGGGAATAAATGACCACTTGCATTGGAAAGGAACATTTTTGAAAAGATTTGTGTGTACCTTAACTTTCTTACCTATGAGCTTTATGTTGTCCTGTTCATCCAGCAAAAGATTTTCAATCTTCAAGTCTCTGAAGAAAAGAAAAAAAAATCTTCATTTAAAAAGTGTTCCTTTGTCATTTCTTAACTGGAGATAAACTAACAATGGACATTTGCATAGAGAGCATTTCCCAATCCTTGCATTGTACGTTATGGGTCAAACAGGGTGTTTTCTAAGTCTATTGTGTTTCTCAAGGATCTCCGATCATATATTGTGTATCTACTTCCTATACAACTCAAACTGAATGCAACGTTGTTTTCTCCATGCCTTGCTGATACAAAACTGTGGATTTGGGTGGAAATTGCTGAAGCTATGTTGGGGTATTGGGTTATTTATGTAAAGTAAGAAGCATGTTTTATATGTTTTTACTATTTAAATATTTTGAGGCCGTTTCTAGACACCTCACCTGTGTACCACCCCGGCCCTGTGCAAGTGCTCCACGGCCATGACTAGCTGACGGACATATTTCTGCGCCTCCCTCTCGTCAAGCCGCTTCTTCTCATAGATGTGGTTCATGAGGTTTCCTCCTGGGCAGAGCTCCATGACGAGGTAGTAGCTGTTCTCTGTCTCCAGGATGTCCAGCAGCTGGGTGATGTTGGGGTGGCGAATCATCTGCTGGATCTGGCCTTCCCGACGAAGGTTTTTTGTAACATACGAATCCTTCTTTGCCTTTCTTTTGTCTATTACTTTCACTGCCACCTAGGAGATAAACAGAAGAGAGGCATACAATAGACTGTAAGTCCAAGCAACTGCCCTGAGAGGCTGGTAAATTGATAGCAGTAGGGAACAGGTGAGGAAGGCACAGCTAAGCTTGGCCAGATTCTTATTTCACATGAGAAACTGCGCAGCGCCCAGAGTCTCACTGTCAAATTCTTCTACACTGAAGTCCATGAACGAGAGGGACGTGGGGGAGGGGTCTGGACAAATGATTAAATGTAACAGCTAAGTTCCCAAGCCCTTTACACCAGGACTACTCAGAGGGTGGGACTCCAAATGGCTTGTTAATGCTATCCATTTGTCACCACAGACACCACAAACAACTAACGCTGAATAAACACTCAAACTAACAAAGTGGTGACAAATGTGTGCAGCACACTATGTATGGTGGTCTGCACTATAATATAATATCATGTTATCCATACACTTAATGACTTAAAATGATAGATACGTAATAATAGATCGCACAAGTTTTTGGAAAAGAAGGGTCCTGAAACCTCAAACCTCTAAAACAATTAATATTTTAATATATTAACGTATTAATAAATGTTCTGATTGTCACAGATTAAACAAAACAAACTTGTATTAATATCTGCTACATGTTTTACTAAATATATTTTAGATTGCATTTGAAATGACGTGATGAGGTTTTCTTTCTCGTTTTAGACGGCTTCTTTTGTTCGGTTTTGTATCCCCTCCTGCATCACTGGACAAAAGCCTTGTGCTATTTGTTTCACTGCTGATCAAAGTGTTCAACTCTGCACTGCATGGACTGAAGACAGTTCAAAGGGTGACCAGCCATGTCATGACAAATCATTAGACAATGAAGGGGCCGTGAGCAAACAAGTCATACATGACCAATTGAGCAAGTAATTTTATCAAGGGCTACAGGGAGGTAAAGAAAGACCTTAAAAGCCCTCCCTCAGCAGAACAAAAACAGTCACCTAAATGCAAATAGAACATCGCTTAATCTTGACCCGTCCGCCAGTGATAACCCCCAGTCTCGCCAAAGAGGGGTGTAGGGGGTGCAGGGAGGGCTGGCTGTGGTAAAGGGGGAGATGAGGGGGCACCCCGGAGCTTGAGGCTAACACGTTGTTTATCTCCACCACAGACAAAGGGGGCGAGGGTGAAAGTGGGTTACATAGGATGAAAACACACAGCATGAGCATGTACAGCCACTCGCCCCACCCAGCTCCTGTTTTTTTTCTCTCTCTCCTGGTGATGTCAGTCGGAGAGGGCGAACGAGGAGACAGCAGCACGAGGTGCGCACTACTCTGTGAGATTTCCACCGTTTGCATCATCATTGAGAAAAGAGAGTGCTTCGCCCTGCCACAGCAACAGTGAAAGGGGGCTGTGCTAATCCTCAATATGCAAAATAGAAATTTCAGGTCGCTCATTCAAAAACAGAGATGGTTGTTTTTTTGCTCCTAATATGCAAATTGATAAGCTGCACCCAGTGGCACAATGAACAAAGGCAGACGTTCGGCAATAGATGAACAAACTGCTGCCACACCGGACAAAGGGAGAGACAAGTGTGAGGAATAATAGAGCATAGGACATTGTCCTCAATAAGACGAACAAAGCTTTAAGACAAACAAAGCTTTTTGGGACAAACTGAATTGAAAAGCAGTGGCATGTTTACCCTCACTGCTCATGTTTTTTCCACAAAGCACCCTTACTCCACTAGTGGCTCCACTGTGAAAGTTCTCTCCAGCTCAGCGGAGCAAGGCGCTCGCTCTTACCCACCTGCTGAAGCCATAAAAACTGTCTTCGTTAACAAACCTTGTCCAGTCCTGCCTGGACATCGGTGCCCTCTTTCTGGGGTAATCTAAGATTAATTCAGACACCTAGATCCAAATAAGCCCCACTGGATTGCCTCTGTTACCTAATGCCACATAGGTGGGAGTGTCACTGAATGAACACCTCCTTCAGATGGACCTGGGGATCTGATTGACTCTTCTTTAGTTCAGGACACAAGGACAGTCCTGTCAGCCTTCACTCCTACCAGTACAGATTATTAGCACATTCAAGACAGTTAATAATCACAGAACAGGCTCTATACTGGTCCTCCAGTTATTATATCTGTTCACTTTGATCACTTTCAGTGAAAGTACTGATTGCTGCGGAGTCCTGACTCCTTTCATGGTCAGAAGTGTAAACAGTCTGTGGTACTGAACTCATTCACCACTGCACCCCAGATCATTTTGGCTGATATTTACATAGAACCAGGTTTTTCTACAGAAAGCCAAAGAACTGTTGTAGCTTTTTCATGTATTTCACTTTCAAACCGTCTTTGACATAAAAAAACAGTTGCAAACTGAAACTGTTTACATTCACAGCAAATGTATGTAACTACTGTATATCTGACAGGACTGGACATGTGAGACTAAAACTGAACTAAATACAGTTACTATCAGTCTGTGCCCGAGCAACAAAAGTGTGGTCCACACTATAATATAATGCCTTGTTATTCATACACTTGATGAGAATACAAAGAGCACAAGCTTTTGGAAAATAAGGGTCCTGAAACCTCAAAACTCTATAACAATAACGTTTTATTAATACAACTTATTAACCACATGGTTAACCGGTGTTTAACCAAAACTGCAAAGGCTGGCTCACCTTCTCTCCAGTCAGAGCGTGAAGACCCTCTCGGACCTTGGCGAAAGACCCCTCTCCCAGTTTTCTCCCGATGAGGTAGTTTCCCACTCTCTTGGTGTGGTAGAAGTTTCGGAGGATGTCTCCGGGTGGTCCACTGGTTAGAGAGGAGGGTGGGAGGCTTTCTGGAGCCACGGAGTTCGGAGCTTTTACCCCGAACAGCCTGTCCATACTCATGTCTGTGCCTGCTTCTGGCATCTTGATGCCTTCTCTGTGGACTTCAGTCCAGTCTGTTAAACGAGTCGAGTTACAGCTTCGAGGAGGGTCCACCACAGAGGAGCTCTGAAGCAAAACTCTCAACTGACTCACTCACACACCACCTGTCTACTTGTTCACCTGGGCTCCTCAGAGGGCTCCAGCTGGCATACTACGTTAATGAGTGAATAGCTTTATGTAACGGCTGCATTTAGTAGAATAAAGCCACTTTACTAAACAGTAATCTCCGTTAACATAGTCTAATTCTACTCAGCTAAAGTCCTCCTCTTCCTCTTTCTGAGCAGTTTTTGTCTCTGTATGTGTGCTGCTCTGTCTCCACTCTGTTCCATCTGTTGACTAGTCTCCGGCTGCTCTGGATGTTTTTACCTGACTTTCCCGGCACGGGGCGGGGGGCGTTTCTCATTTGCTACAGAGTAGCTCCTCAGTCGCTGGGTTGAAATCTGAACCAATCAGAATATCCGCGCTCCGTTCCAACCACGCCCAGTTGTAAATAAGCCGCGCCCACTTCTACCATGCTCTTCTAGACAACAAAGAGCGTGTTGGAGGGCAGAAAGCGCGCGTGTCCTTCAGCTCTACCCAGAAAAAAAACACACACACACACTACCTGCTCAACACACACACATACTCTTTACCTGCTCAACACACGCACACACTCTCTGCCTGCTCAACACACACACACACTGTAGCTACTCAACACATACACACACACTCTACCAGCTCAACACATACACACACTACCTGCTCAACACATACACACACACACACACACTCTCTCTACTTGTTCAATACACACACACACACACACTCTACCTGCTCAACACGCACACATTCTATCTGCTCAATACAAACACACACACTCTCTACACACGCATTGCGATCCAGCAGGTACTCGCGAGGTCATTCACATATCATGGCTCTGAAATCCCAGTGGGAAGCATGAAACAGGCACAGGCATCCTTGTTCTGAAAGTAGTTTAATGTTTTCGGCAGCTGGCGGTCAGGTGGTTAGCGAGTTTCTCCTGCAGTCAGAAAGTCATTGGTTTGAATCCCAGGACTGCTAGTACCCCCACTGAGGTACCCTTAAGCAAAGTATAGTCCCCACACACTGCTCCCCGAGTTGCTGACTGCCCACTGCTTCACTTGGTGAATGGGTTAACTGCAGAGAAAGTATTCTACACTGTTCACACTGTGCTGTGGTGTGTTCACACAAGACTATAAGGAGCCACTTTACTTCACTTTAATGTCACAAAGTAGTGCAGGCAAAATGAACCTGTCTAACCTTGGAAGAAAAAAGGGAGACAGTCTTATCAGATAGGCTTATGGACAATAGACAAGACCAGCCTTTCTTGGTTTATGATCTGTAAGGCCCAACTAATCAAGTAATATTGCCCCTCCTTGGATGAAGCACGCTTCCTAAACTCTACATTCTCCTTTTATGCAACAGGCAGCATAATATGAAAATCAAAATTGGGGTTTATAAAAAAGGATCTTTTCTTTCAACCACACATACATTAAAGTGAAGTGGCCCCTTATTGTCACACATGAACACACAGCACAACACACAGTGTGAAATTCTTTCTCTGCATTTAACCCATTCACCAAGTGAAGCAGGGGGCTGCCACCAGCAAGGGGGTCCCAGAGAGCAGTGTGTGGGGACAGTACCTTACTCAAGAGGACCTCAGTGATGACCCTGAACATCTGAGGATAACACAATCCACTGACTGCCTTAAAAAGGACGTAAACATTTCTTTTTAATAGAATTTACCCTTAAAATAATTATAAACTCTTCTTAATTAAAATGATCTATTCTTTGATTTTTATTACTGGATAACTTGGTTTTAATTTGAAGCATATTAATTTGGGTTTACATGATTTTTTAGAGTAATTTATTCACTTTGTAACATATTATTATGTGCAGTGTTCAAACCAACAGCCTTCTGATTGCTGGGCAATACTCTAACCACTAGGCCAGAAGCTGGCCCTAAGCAAATCTGACTTTTGCTTGGAATAAATTCCACCATGAATGAACTTCAGTTGTAAAAACTCCTCCAGTGTGGCCACACCAAGCAGTCACTATGCCACACCTCACCTCTTCCAGTGTAAACCAGTAACTCCCACTAACAACCAGTGATGTAAATATTACCACATGCTCGTATGAGACACAGCAGGAAAAGCGGAGTAGAAGGACATCTAGCGGTAGCAGTCAATAGTGCAGTCATGATTTATATACACTGAGATAACAGGTACGATTCCATAGGGTTTTATTACTTTAAACCTCAAATCAGGTTTTGTATATTAAATACATTCCATGTACAAAAGTATTTGGACGCCTTACCATTGCACCAACAGGGACTGCATTCAAATACATGGACTTTAATATAGAGTTGGCCCCCCCTTTGCATATCAGCTTCCACTCTTCTTGGAAGGCTTTCCGCAAGACTTTGGAGTTTCTGTGTGAATTTGTGTCCATTCATTCTGTAGCATTTATGAGGTCAGACACTGATGTTGGACGAGAAGGT
>JBBPCY010000035.1:10655274-10668144 GCA_037974405.1 Brachyalestes nurse
GAAGCACACGGGGTTGAGGTTGTCGGGGAGTTTATGATTCGCCGAGAGTTTACCTGGGACTCCAGCGTGGTTCTCCGATGCCGCAGCTGGGCCTGCCGCGCCTGGAGCTCGAGAATCTGCCTCTCCACGGCCTCCAGCTCCGACTCCTCCAGCTCCTTACAAAGTTTCTGTGGAAGTTTGGAGGGAAAATTTCATTAGATTTTGTCCAGTCACAACGGAGAAATTTGTCTGGTCTGCCATGGTCCAGGAATGAAGTTTACTGCGGCTTTGCATGAAGAACCTGATCCACTGTCACAAAGGCTGCAGAAGTGCCTGTTGCAAGATTGACTTTGTTGCATGTCTTGTTGCAACATTGATCTGAGCTAAACTTTATCTAAGTTGCTGAAACTTTGGCAAGTGCCTTTGTTCCCTTCCTGATTAGTTTCTTTGTCTTCTTCCAGACAAAAGATGGTGGTCTGATTTGGGAGGTTTGCCTTGCTAGGCAGATGCTGCAGAGAGAGGTTAGGTGCGGGTCTGCTTTTATAACCTTTAGGGCAGACAATCCCCCCCCCACTGATCTGGAACAGAGTTCACCCACCCTGTCATATCACCTAATAAGCACCCAAGCAAAGCTTATTAGAGAGATTGAATGCTTTAGAGTGGCATAAAATGACCATTAGACAATGCAGTCTATCAGTTTATTGCTGTTATGATGATTCTACCAGCCTCACAAGTGGCTAAAAATGAACCTATTTGTGTCAGCTGTTGTTTTAGAATGTTCAAAGGACTGTACTGATTATGGCCAGTGTTTGTAAATGTGTTAATTTCCAAAATGAATATGAGAAGGATAAGCATGCACTGATGAAGTAGAAAAATACAACTGATAAAGTTGCAATAAACAAGCAGTTGCTGCCTTCCATTATCTTGCAGCGAGTGATGTCACTGGTCCATCTTAGCAAATGTTCATTCGAGAAATTATTTAGATGCTGATGAAATCAGATCACAGCAGCTATTTGTAACAATTTAGGGATGTGACAGTAGAATTTAAATATTAAGTTATGAAATGGGATTTGTATTGATATATTGTTTCAACATGGCACATACAGAGAACAAATTTTGATGTAGGGTGATGCTTTAATACCTTCTGGTAAGAGGATGAATTGAATTCATCCACATCACCAGTAGAATGCACTCTCCAGTCTGAGGTGCCAATAGCTGTAGGAGAGATGCAGGTAAACATTGCGTGCGTATGTGTGTGTGATCAGTCCATTTAAGCCAAGGATCATCCATCACAGCTGCTGTAAGAGCTGAGCAGTAAGACACTTCCATAAGCCATTATGTGGATATATGATCATATTCAAGGAAATTGCCATTAAAATGTTCAAGAAGTGATGAAGTGGGCTGCCAGAGTGTGTGTGCGGTGCAAAAATGCCTCTTTTATCGGGCAAATATAAGAGTGGATGAAAATAAGTGTCTCAAGGCCCAATCAAGAGTGAAATCATCATTTTAAAGGTTTGGTATATTTATCCAAACCGGACAAGTTCAGTAAAAGGCCATCGGTTTCATTTCACTAGCATGCAGACAGACAATCAGACAGACAGAAGAAGCATGGAAGGGAAAGAAAGATGGATGGAGTGAGTTCTCTTGCTGACATCACATCAAGATCAAGACCTAGGATGGAGAGAGAGAGAGAGAGAGAGAGAGAGAGAGAGAGAAGAAGAAGAAAAAGAGAGACAGGGAGAGACAGAGGAAAGAGAGAGAAATTAAGTGAGAGAGAGGGAGACAGACAGACAGAGAGTGTAATGACAGCCTCTCTTAGTGGAGCTCGAACATCCTGCTGATCTTTCAGCTGACAAGGTTCTTGATAAATATCTGGAATGCCAAGCTGCCATGTAATGGATTGAGCTATTGGTCAGAGTGAGAGGTCAGGGTGTGTTATGGGCTCAAACATGTTGCTTCATTTGTCTCTGCAAGATATACTTGTGCCAAACACATAAACACACATACTCTTGCTAAATCTCACTCAGACTTGTGAAAAGCACAGAGTTATTAATGTAGACCATGTATCTCTATTATTGTTAACGGTGGATCATCTCTACATTGTACTGGACTTGGAAAATTGTATGAAATGGATTATTACATTAATATAAATATGCAGCATACTTAATTACATAGGAGTGAATGACGATACTACATTTTAAAATTAGGATCCTTTACTTTTCAAACAGTCTAGATGCATCTTGCGTGCGATTTGCGCTTGGTTGGAAACTGATACCAGGTTTGGCTGATTTTACCTTAGGGTTGTTTGGAGGCATTCAGGGCAGAAGTAACATTAATGCATCATTCTAAGCTGGTGGAAAAGAGAAGTACTGTATTAGGTACACCTGCCTTGTATCTTAATTTTTTTCAGTTCCTCTTACCATATTGATGTGCTTTGTAGTTTATAGCAATAGACTGTTTCTATGCATCATTTGTTAGGCAACTTTATTTGCGGTGCCACTAGCAGTCCTGGGATTCAAACCCACGACCTCCTGACCACAGGACCAACTCCCTAACCATTAGGCTGCCAGCTGCCCCACATCCAATGCATCTAATAAGATGGACAGTACATTTAGCAATTATTTAAAACCTATGTCTAATATACTATGTGCAGCTCACATACTAACATGCCATTACCATGTAGTTGGTTAGAGAACCAGCATAAACTTAACATTCGTGTCAGATTAGTAGTTGCTGGTAACTGATTATTAACTCATAAATAAATAGACAAAGTGTATAACATTCATACTAAATCACTTATCGTACTACATAATATGCACTCCCTCACAGTCACACTAAACTTAATGTAAGTTCATAACAACTTTCCCACGATCTAGTTAGAAGGAACATGGCCAGTATTCATGTTATGAAGGCCAGGGTAATAATGGCTATGTAAAAGTGTGTGTGTGTGTGTGTGTGTGTGTGTAGGCATCTCTGTGATATATAGCCTCTGTGTGAAATTAGCCCAGCCTGCCTTGCTCGCATAACCTGAGATGGTGACTGCTTTATTTGATCTTCAGAATACAACTCAATTGCATGTGGGCGGGCACACAGACACACACACACAGGCGGGTGGCACAGTGGTGCAGTGGGTTGCTCTGTCGCCTCAAAGCCCAGCTGTGCAGTCCTTTCTGTGTGGAGTTTTCATGTTCTCCCCATATCCATGTGGATTTCTTCTCCATACTCCGATTTCCTCCCACAGTCTAAAGACATGCACATGAGAGGAATAGGAGATGCTACCCATAGACCACACATGGTCCTACATTAAAACCCGCCCAAGCTTTATATCAAAGTGAAAACAATGTATTTAAAATTCCTCAAAGAAAAGCAGCTACAGCCAACCCTGCTTCTGGCACTTAACTTTAACCAAGTTTGCATGATCTTTTATTTACCTAACACCAGCTAACTTTAAATGAATTCAGTGGTTCACAAACCAGTCTTTTACGGTGGAAATGTAATTGTGTTAATTGTGACATAAAACAGAATAAGTATTTAGAGGGCAGTAAACTGCAAATTATGTTTTAGTTTTAATAAACATGTCTGTTTTAGATTTGTAATGAATCGTTATATACATTTATACATTGTTCATGACGAATGTCGCAAAGATGCTGAGAGACAAATGTACTGTCAGATATGGAAAAATAACTCAACACCAAAATGCTGTTTTGTTAGTCATCTCCACAGTGATATTCTCAGAGGAGGATGGTTTCCCCTTTTGAGTCATTGTTCCTCTTGAGGTTTCTTCCTCCAACTTGAAAGAGATGTTCATTGCCTCTGTCACCCTTGGCTTGCTCACTAGAGGTTCGGACCTGGATTCTGTAAAGCTGCTTTGCGACAATGTCAGTTGTAGAAAGTGCTCTATAAATAAAACTGAATTGACTTGACTTGACTTGCCATGTTTGCTATCTGGGAAAAGATTTCTGCTTACCAGGAAAGAAGACATGATACAGAAGTCCAGGCTGCAAAGCTTAAATATGTGTTCAGCAAGGTACATTCATTGTCAATTTATATTCAGTCTTGAGGAAAGATCTTCAGTATCTTATGACCATTTTATAACAGCCCATAGCTTGTAGGAATAAACTGATGAGCCAGCCTTCAGTATCTTAAAGTTTGTCTTCCTCTCACACTCCGCTTCTTCACATAAATGTTGTGCAGCAGTCAAATAAATGTACTTATACTCGTCCACTTCTTTTGTAAATACTGTTTACAATTTTTTATATCTTTCACTAACATCAGTCTTTCAAACACATGGAGTTACTGTGTTAATTCAACTTAGCATTGATCATGACACTAATGCTTGTCATTTTTTGAATAGAGGAACATTACACAACTCTTACAGACCATCATTATATTGACGAGAACACAGTCATCAGATACACAGTCAACTCCAAATTTGTTAGGATTTCTCAAGAAAAAATTCAAAAACAATAATTTCAAATAAAACCAATAAATATAATAAATAAATATCAAATGTACCCCAAATAAGTTTTGGAGCACCTATTTGTATTTATTATCCTATTGAAATCATTCTATCATTTTAAGAATAGTATATATTTTTAAAACATCTCACATAAAATCAAAGAAATTTGGATCTTTGCAAATTGAAAATATGTTTCCTTTTATTGTTCCCAGTCTCTAGGAACTCCATTATTGTCTATGACCATTTCCTGTGTCCCAGGGGTATAAAAATGAGGTTACACAAATGTAAAAACCCTTTATCATCCATCAGTATGAGCAGAATCAAAGTGTTTATAAAAATATTTGCCAGTTGAAATATTAGCCAGTTAAAATTACCATTAAGAACAAGCAGGGTGATCATAAAAGTCTGAAAACCGTAGAACAAATTGTTTTGCATAAATGTCACACCCTCAGGTACAGTGAATAGGATGGTAAGAGAGGCAAAGGAACCCACCTCCAAAACTAACTGCTTTTTGTAAGACTTCCATTGGATCTACAAATTGAATCTTATTTGATATGGTCACACGACTATTTGATCATGCATATTATTGTCATGTTTGGGAAAAAATGTTACTTTATACAAAGAAAACCTTGTTAAGTATTACAGATAGCGGCTCTGTGTTGTTATTATTACCGGGGGTGGCTTCATCAAATATTTATAATGGAGTACCAATATTTAAGAATGTGTCACTAAAGATTTTTTTTTTCAAAACACAAGATAAAAAATAAAAAGCTTTTGCACATATTAAGGCTGAAATATCAATAATTCTCCAGTTTATTTAATAATATATTTGAACTTATATTCAAGGGAGACTGATATTGTTCTGGAGCTGAATGTAAATTCTGTTTAGTACAGCAGGTCCCAATGTTGGTCCCCTCTGCTCTGTAAATGTTTGTGTTTTCCATGCTCCTAACACACCTTATGCCACTGATTAACTAATTAAGAAGCCTCTTCAAGGGCCAGAAGGGCTTCAGGATTTCACAGAAATAGTCAATCTTAGGTTTTATTGTTTTATGCTAGTTGTCTTGTTGCTTTACAGAGGGATGGTCTGTGCAATCATAGCATTTACAGCATCCACAGGAAGCACACACATTACGGCCTCTGCATCATGTTTACTGCCATTTGATCACATTTTTTTTCGCCTCTTTTTCATTGAATGAGAAAAACGGAAGGATGATGTAGCTGCCCATGAAAGACTAGCACAATAAGATGTGTCTAGGAAGTATGTGGCATAGGAGTCCTAAATCATACTAACCCTCACTCTTTTGTCACTAGCGGTTGCTAGGAGTTGCACGACCAATGATTTGAAATACTTGACTAGTTGTTGTTATAAAAAGACTTCTAGTGAAAGTGTCCTAGGCTTCACTGAAAGCTAATAGGCTCAAGACACAGAAGCTGCATTTGGAGGTGTGGATTATGCACCACAGGAGAGTTTTTTGTGGTATTTCAGTTAGTCTTAGGGTTAGGGTTAAAAACTCTGTTCCCAAAGTTACACAGACCAACTGGTGTCAAATTTATGCTAAAATCACAGTACATTCATGTTTTGTCCTTTCACTGATTAAGGGTAAAAGCTGATCTGAGGCAGACATGCTACATTTTATACAATTTGATCAGTTTGCAGTCAAGTAATGTGTTCCTATTAAAGCAAGTGGTACTTGAAACCTACACAGTCTGGTTTAAGAGACTTTTGGCCATTAATGTATGTATTATATGTACAAATATATAACATGTATGAATAGTCTATGCAATAGTCTATATATATGAAACATACATACATAAACACACTGATTAGCCATAACATTACAACCACCTGCCTAATATTGTGACTGTCTCACTTGTGCCACCAAAATAGCTCTGACCATCTGAAGGGGTTCTGTGATATCTGTCATCAAGACATTAGCAATAGATGCTTTAATTCCTGTAAGTCGAGATGTGGGGCCACCATGGATCAGACTAATTTGTCCAGTGCCTCCCACATATGCCCAGCCAGATTGAATTTTGCATGCCAGCTCTTTAACACATTATCCTACTGAAAGAGGCCACTGCCATTAGTGAATATCATTGCCATAAAGGGGTGTACTTGGTCTGCAAAAATGTTTATCTCTTATACATCTTTTCCTAATATATATACAGTATATAGGAAAGTTTGGATTACAGTCAGGATGTCTGCCGTGTGGGCGCATTTCGATATATCTAAGAAAGACACACAGAAAGCCGTTTGTAAAGCGTGCAATGCCGAAATTTCTAGAGGGGGTGCATCCACAAAGACTTTCTCAACGTCGGGATTCATTTATCATATAAAATCAAAACATCCCGATCGCCAGGCAGAGTATGAAGCACAGAAGAGGCCAGACCCTTCCAGCACACCCTCCCTCTGTGTTTCTGAACAGGCAGGAAAGTTTTCCAGTGGTTACAGTTAATATATGGGCTGTGCCAGTCTCTGATTTAATACACTATTTTGTTTTAGGCCTACAGAGAATGTTGTTTCATCTTTCAGCAGTTTTTAAAGCACTTGTTCTGAATGTACTTTTAGTTCAAGCACTTCATTCAGAATTTTAAAATGCACTTGAATTCACTAGTTTTATGAGAGAAGATATTTCATTGTATTATAGCTATCTTGCTTTTAGGCTAGTCATGAGTGGGGCCAAGTAAAATATTTTATTTCAAATTTTATTTTATATTGTGCATTGTTTCAATGCTAAATAAATATTTTCATAGTTTTGTAACAGATTTATTCTTTTAATAATTTCTTTTGGTTTCGGTTTTTGGCCAAGTGTTTCCTCATTTTTGGTTTTCGGTTTTCGGTCCAAAAAATCATTTCGGTGCATCCCTAGTTTCTACATTATATTATGTCCATTGGAGATGGTGCTATAGTAAACTGATACTGAGCTAAAAACCCAATTTGGAAATGAGGCAGTATTGGTGTATAGTGGTGTGTCTGTGAGTCTGCATGTTTACAGTAAAGAGAAGCGGGTGTGTGTTTATGTGCGTTTGCTCATATGGGGGTGTGGATGTATTTGGGGTGTGTGTGTGTGTGTGTGTGTGTGTGTGTGTGTGTGTGTGTGTGTGTGTGTGAGAGTGAGGGCCGAGGTTAAATATAGCCCCATGTTGGCCCTCCCTCTTCTCTCTTTGGGCTTTGCTGAAATTCCAGCCTGACCTTCTCCTCAGAGAGGGCTTGCCACTATCACAAGGCTGTGAGGACTCACAGAGGAAGGCTGTGTGTTACCTTCAGCTTGCATTTACATAGGAGCACCAGAACACGAGGGTCCACCTCCTTTCCGTCCCACGCCTGGGCTCCTGGAGCAGAGCGGGTGCCCAGAACAGGGCACCATGGAAATGGAGTGCTTGAAGTACGGCAATGGTGTGGAGAGTTATTGGAACAGATCCGGCTGCGGTATGGAGATGAGATGGACCTAGGATTGTAGTTTGTGTGGGATTATTGGAACACATCCAGCCTCAGTATGGAGGTGACACCAGTGCGCTGGAGCCGGGCCAGCGTCATCAGCTTCATTAAGGGTCTGGGTAGGTGATACTGGCTGTACAGGACAGTGTTCTGCTGTGTAACACTAAAAGGAAGTCTGCAGGGCTGTGTGTGAGTGTGTGTGTGTGTGTGTGTGTGTTGCTGTTTCCAGCACTGATGTTGCGCGCGGGTGGGGGGAGTGTTTGTGTGTATGTGTTGTTTTTGTAGCCTATCTTGAGGGAGGATGCATTCTGAAAATTCCTTGTTGCGCAGCCCAGATGGGTGAAGCAGGCAAAACATTTCACAATTCTTCTCCAGCTGCACCCTGCTGTGGAGACCTCCTCCTGTCTGCTGGCCTGTGGTACTTGCTCAGTTAAGCATGCGAAGAAAAATGCAGATTCAGGCTTTAAAAAAATACTTTTAAGCCTGAATCTGCTCCTGTCAAAACACCACCTTGGGTTCCCTGTATATCAAATTATATATATCTATAAAACATCTATAGAACATAAAACTATCTATAGAACATAGTCCACGAGCCAAGACGTGTCTGGTGCCTTCATTAGTTTGCTTCATAATTTTTGCTCTGGTCCTACCAGATTATTGTAGTGAAAAAAGGAACTATGTCTCCCAGAATATGTTTGAGTGGCCTAGGCTTATATTAGCTCCAGTGCAAAACTAAATAAGACCATTTTTGAGCATTTTAAATTACAAATTGGTTTGGTTTGAACCCAGCACACTTTGCATCGTAGTGACACTTTTCACCCTAAATTATTTGAGACATGTCTTGCCTCTTCTTAGCATATTGGAGGTAAATGGCACTCCATGCTGATATAACCTTAGCTGTCTGAGGGTTAGTAGTCAGGATCGTTCAACCCTGTTAACAGAGATCTGCCTGAAGCCCCAGAGCTGCTCTCTCTCCCATTGTAAAGTTCTGTGGAAAACCCTACTTTACACAAAATAGGAAATGAATGACTCTATTAGACTGAAGATGGCGGAAGGTGGTTACTTAGTACATATATTCTTTATGTTTACAAATGTGCTTGTTGAGATTCTACATGTTACTTTATTAAGACTGATGATGTCTAGTCATCTGACATGCTTTAAATGGCCTAGCAGAGTCTCTGCAATCTTTATCTTCCATATTTTCAATGATGATTCAGTGAATGGATTGTTAGGGTCTGTATACAGCTCTTCACTAGCCTCTTGAGGTTATCTTCCTTCTGCTGCAGAGCTTTTAATTTTCAATTTTATATTCAAACAATGTCCCAAACAATGGTATTATCATGTTAACTTTGTAACAAGTCCTGTAAGGGTGAAAGTCAGAAATATAATATTGTGATACTCTTCACGATAAACGACTTTTATCTTAGATCAGAAGCAGACACAGTATATCTGTGATACTATAACAGCATTTAGTTTGATTTATACTATAACTTCAGTCCTATTTATTTACTCAATGTAATAGGCAACAAGTAGAAGGTAAGTAAATTAGAATAGAGCATCATAAGGTAACATCCAATGAGCTCTTAGTTACAGTTGTTATTTCTCAGTGTTCCACCACTCCTTGGGTTTTCAAGCCCTACTTAAGCTTGAAGTTGACAGATGTTGAACAGTACTGGCAGTGTTCTCAGTAAAGCGTGTGACATGACATCTTTCACAACAGCAATATCATGTCATATCATCCTGTACAGCCAACAGCCTCCACTCAAATCACTATGATGATGTCATGGTTGCCTTCAGTGGAGTTTCTGGAATTCCATTTGGAGAAAGCTTGGATTTGATCTGCGTCTTATGACGTATGATGTGGCCGAGATGGATCTATTCTGAGAGTCTCACATGTCAACGAGCCTCTGCAGCCACATGAGTGGGGCTCCCTCGATTGCAACTTTCCAGCATCTCGCCCCCTTTCCCCCCACCCTGCCCCGCTGCCCCCGCCCGAGTGGTGACACGGTCATCCCTAAAATGAAAACACCAGCTGCTCTTGAAGCGCTATAAGCTGCCTGGCTGTGTAAATTTTGACCTAGTAACAGATAATCCTGTTTAAAGTAATTGACAATACATAGCTTCGTTGACATATGCCACTCTGACAGCAGCACTGTTTTGTTCTCTGCTCAACCCCAACTTTGGTAATGCAAAAAGCACTGATTCCTTTTGGTTATGTTTCAGTTTTTCACTTCAGCTTGTGTGTTTTGTGTGTCCAGCGTCCCCCGTAGGAAAGCCCCCCCTCCCGCCAGTGAGCAGCAGTCAGGGTGAGAGGAAAGGTCCGGTTGCCATCATGCCGGTCACCGTGGACCCCGAAAGCAAACCGGGCGAGTACGTCCTCAAGAGCCTGTTCGCCAACTTCACCACACTGTCAGAACGCAAGATTCGCATCATCATGGCAGAGCCACTGGTAAGACACGTTTCAGCTGCTTTCATTCTTATTTGGCAAGTTTGAACCATTCCATTAATATATAATTGCAAGTATAAGAAGAGACCGTTTATCTGTAGGAGGGTGAAGAACTTGAGCTGGAGTTTTGTGTGGCTTGCGCAAAACAACATGGCACTCAATACAAACAGTACTTATTTTGCAACACCATTAATAACTGAGACTGGTACTAGAAATGACAGCCGGACTCTCACTGATATGTCATCTGAACTGTATATATTTCCCAAGAAGGATTATTTGTAGTTACACTACCACCTCATCATTTAATTGTTTTTTTTTTCTTTCTTGAAAATAGCTAATTTCTGTTACTTTTCTCTTGCTGTAATAGTACATTCAGTGGTTTTATTTCATACATAGATTGTTATTACTGCTACATTATCGTACTATATCAGGGCTATTCGACTACAATAGCAAGTGGGCCGGATATGAAAGTCACTGGGGGTTCGGGAGCCACAGAATGTCGTGCTGTCCAGAATGTCGTTCCCGGCGGAGTGTGGGGGGGGTAGGGGAGGTTCTTACACGGAGGGTGTTTTTCGCGAGACACTCTCCGCGTCGGGCCAAATTTACCATCGATCCGGTTTGCCCGATGGCCAGTCCAGCACTGTGTCAGTGCCGCTTTAACCGAGCCGTTTTAACGACGTCTGGTTCTAAATGAGAACTCTGACCGTTAATTCGTTGGAGTAGATACATCACCGAGCTAAAACTACAAAGATTTTCCCCTCGCTGTGTGTGGGACCGGATTCTCTTTCGTTACTGCCAGCTCTGGGCCGCCAGTTGAATAGGCCTGTACTAGATAATGACTTGTAGGATAAAATATTGTTGTTAGTTCCTTAGCTTAATATACATATATTATTTCACAATTTCAAACTGTTTTGCATTCGACTGCTTTGTATTTGTTGTGCACAAATGAAGCAGACCACAAAGTGAACTACAGTATTTGGCGTTAATTTGTTATGTTCACATACTCAGAAAACCGTGACTCAGAGGTCTGAGACAATTTGAAATGCTAAAATGGTCCTAAAACCATGCAAACTTCTCACCTTTCAGTCAAATTTACTCAAAATAGGTCACCTATGAGATCCGTGCAAGTCTGAGGAAAAAGTACAGCAGAAGTTCAGAAACCCTTGTTCACCTTTTCAGTGCACTCCATTTTTCCCACGTGCATTTTGCCTGACTGGCTCTGACCCAGATATACTTAGCCTAACCACTAATAGGAATGTGTCTTGTGAGGAAGGTTGCTAGGTTGCCAGAATAGAATAATAAGCTATTTTTTTTTCAGTGAGCAATTACCTACATAGCTAGCCAGCAAACTACATGGTTAATGGTTAATGTTTCCTGTGCATGGAATAGCTACACTTAGCAAAAAGTGGTACTTGTAGTGTACTAGAGAGTATACTAATTTAATACTTCTTCTGACTAAATTGGAACATTTTTTAGTTTATAAAAATATACTTTAAGTACTTTATAAGGTCATTTTAAGTTTACAAAAGTATATTTAACAAGTGAGACATTTGAAACCCATCATTGATAATTTACAATCAATTTGCAATCAACCAGGGCCTCTCAGAAGTACTGCGCCTGGACTAGATACTTTTACAGGAATGCAAACTTCCCTGTCACCTTTTGGGGAAAATTACATTTGGGTCTGCACAGATACAGTCACAGGGGAATGAAATGAGAACCACGCCTCAGTTGTTAAAAAAATCTATCTCTCTATTTGTCTATATGTCTTTTGTCTAGCTCATATTTCAAAAATATTCCTGGGATTCGCATCTTTATTTAAATCCTTTTATCGGTGAATGAAAACACTAAACTTTTTGAAACTCTGTTGAATGAGTAGGCTCTAACCATTCAATTAGCTCCACATGTATGTTTTTAAATAGTAGTGAATTTGAATTTAAGAAGGAAGTTACTGTTGTGTCTGCTATGTGTCTGTCATTTCTTGACGTTGAAGATGCAGACAGGCGTGGTTTTACAGACTGGGAATCTTTTGATAACCTTGTAACAATGTGATCATTTTGTGTGTAATCATGTTATTGTGCAACAGTAGTAACTCCGATCTTCTAAGAGTTAAGGAAGTTAATGCGTGATATTACTTACGCAGAAAGGTTGAAAAACTCGTCTTCTCTGGCACCACACACAGTGACCAAATATGCTATAATTAAAATATCAGCCTACGTGGCCTAATGCAACTCCAGGAAGACGTGTGCGTCTGGCACCAGGTTTCTTTTGTGGTTACTTGTCTTTTGACACATAGTCAAGGTTTGTTTTAAGCCAGGGAACGTGCATATTCCAAAGAAGAATAGAGAATGTGTACACAGTGGCATAATGGAAGAAGACATCAAAACATGCATTGCTACCAAGTCAAGTTTGGTGATCTGACCCGGGATATGAGAAGCAGCCTTATAGATAGCCTTATAGTTTAGACCAGCGGTCACTAACAGGCGGACCGCGGTCCGGGTCCGGACCCAGAAGCTGTCCCATACGGACCCGGACCTATAGCCA
>JBBPCY010000035.1:10672670-10682798 GCA_037974405.1 Brachyalestes nurse
CGTCCTGCTTGTATGTTTGTAAACTTGTGGGAGGGCTCTTTGAAACCCTAAGACCCTCAGCTATTGGTTAAAGAAAATAAACTGACGTGAAAATCCTCCTATTACGGCGAAAAACGTATGTTTCTGGGTGGGACCTGTATACGGGTTCCCCCTAGCGGAGGGGGAACAGGAAAGATGTGGTAGCGTTGGATCTGGACGGGAAGGATAACTCTGGGAGTTGGAAGGGGTGTTTCGCAATTCAGCCTTCTCACACTAGGTCAACTAGTCCTATCTATGGAGAAACCACTTTGCAACAGGACTTAAAGGATCTGTGGCTGATATCTTAGTGCCAGATACCACAGCACACCTTCAGAGGTCTTGTGGAGTCCATGCCTCGACTGCTCAGAGCTGTTTTGGCAGCACAAGGAGAACCTACACAATTTTAGGCTGGTGGTTTTAATGTTATGGCTGATCAGTGAGTGCTTTACATAACGAAGGAAAAAGAAGACCTAATTTAAACCCTCTTCAGGATTTGTTCTGTGAATTTGATATGAAGCAGAGGTTTTCTTTTTTCTTTTCTTTCTTTTTTAGAGCCACATATCTGAAAGACTGGTCTGATACATAACGACATAAAGACTGTCTGTTTGTGTTTGTGAATTTGTGATTGATGGTTATCTCATGCAATCCTTTTCCTACTCATCAGACCCAAGCAGATTGTATCTGTTTCTGCTTATACAGTGCATTGCCCATCTACCAGGACATGCTTACAGACAGCTTGTTTGTAAAAAAACATATTTTTGCAATACGTGAAGTTATTTTTAATATCATGATTTTTAATATCATGACACATTCGATTTATGGTGAAACTGTCTTGATGTTTTGTGAGAGTGTATTTTTTGACGACTTACGAGGTGCTGGTATACTGTATATTTTACCTCCAGCTGCTATTTTCAGAATGCTGATGAATGAAAATTAGAGTTTCAATATGTTGAAGTTCATTGTGAAAACAAATTCATTACCATTCACTTGCTTTAATGTTTTGGTTGGTTGTAATCAAATTAAATTCTCTCAGTACCTGAATGTAATTACATATGTAACCTAATATTTTGGTCTGTATTTTTATATTTCTTTTTCATTTTTTAAAATCAGTGCACCACTGAAACTGTGGTAAATGTTTGAAATAATAATCTCCTTCTCAAGTCTCTTTATTAAAGATACAAGGTGTTGGTCTGACAGCAACAACATTATGCATTTATTAATTTATACTAATCATTCAGTGCACTCAGTGTATGCTGTTTCTCTTTACTCTAGTGATGAACAACAGAAGGATTATCTGATGGAGAGGAGGGATTTGGCCATAGAGTTCATATTTTCACTCGTACTCATTGAGGTTTTAAAACAGGTAAGGAACAAGGTTTAGGCTGCCTAAAAGTGAAAGGCCAGCATAAACATAAAAATGTACTTAAACTGATATATTTCACCATACGTTAGTAGATGATATGCATCAGGTGACGGTGACATCTTTTTAAAAGGTGATTTGATTAGTAAAGTGTGACCCTCGTCTCACCCACTCTGTCGTTCTGCCTCTAGATCCCTCTCCACCCTCTTCTGGACGGTCTGATTCAGGAAGTCATCAACCTGGCCTTTAAACACTTCAAATACAAAGAAGGGTAAAGGACTGCTTCACTGCTTCACATGCATGGAAGCCAGTAATACTTATATTATAGACTGCAAAAATGTGTGAATATTGTTTTAAGGTAATACATACACATCTCATGTCTAATGTATATAAAGGCATCTGTAAGAAATGCAAAAATATTAATACTAAGGATTCACAGGAACATTTTTTGTTACAGTTTTGTTTAGAAGTTTTAAAAATATTTGTTTGGTTTTTAGATGTTATATGGATCTGTGCTCAGTGACGGATAAAACGGTGAAAACTCTTCTACCAGGGTTTTAAAAACTGTTCATTAATTGATTTATTCCGAAACATCTAGGCTTATATTTTAATACTCATTATTTTGACATAGTAATATTTTGACATATCCTCAGATCATCCCTTTAGGTTTCACACATCGAATAAAGCGGCTTCATTTTAAAACAATGCCAGTCAAGCAGCTACAGAGACCAAGGCACAGTACACTTTCATGACACTGGCAAATCTGTTATTCATTACTAAATTAAACGTTTGGGGCCAGATTAGAGATGACACTATAATATAACTGTGACTGCACAGTTAATGTGGTCTTTTTATTTACAATGGTTATACTTCAGATCACCTGCTGTGTGCACACACAGCTGCTTCAGAGTTAAGATACATCTGAACTCTGATAAAATTAACAGAGGGGAAAAAAATGATTTCTTATTAGTACTGTTACCAGCTGTATGAGTGCATCTTCTTATGGCTCTAGATACGTCATTAGTGATGTTCCTAGAATCATCAAAAGAATGTTCTTAATAATAATAATAGTGATAATAATAATAATGGCAAAACCTTTTTTCTGATAATGTTTGGACAGTTGCTCAGAGATCAATGCAGGAGAAAAAACAGTCAAATAATTGTTTATTGTTGTTTGTTCAAAGGGTGGAAATATCCCCTCCTCGTTTAATGGTTTACTGCAGTTACTGCTATTTTCCAAATAAAAGAATCCCGTCGCTGGCACAGGCCTAGTGTAACGTCTTCCAAAAACAGAGACAGCTTTTGCTGAACTCTGGTTATTTTCTGAACAGGTATCTGGGTCCCAACACAACCAACATGCACATCGTGGCCGACCTTTATGCTGAGGTGGTCGGGGTAGTGGCTCAGTCCAGGTAAGTTCTAAAACTTAGTCACGTTTGTGTTGTTCTGTGGTTTAACACTGACTTCATTACGTATGTAAGAGAGGTGCTGCAAATGTGGTATATGATGAAATGTGGGTAAAAAGTTAAGCATCTGGTTATTTTCTTATAGTAAAGAAAACTAAACACTTCCAGTCTTTTTCAACTTTTTTCCTTTAAATATTATTTGCAGTAGAAACTATTTCATATTACTTCTAAGAATCTGCTGAATTGTGACGCTGTGACTACTAACATCACCTAAAACCTTCATTCTCATTTTTATTAGTTAAATTCCTGCTGATAATTGTGTAATGCACTGAACTGCTGATGTGAAGACATTTGCTAAATTAGTACATAAATATAACATGAACATGTAAAATGCACCTAAGCCTGACCCTTAGCATAAGGATTGCTTGTTAAATAACAGGTTTTCTATGAAGAGGTTAAATGATGAGTAATTTAAAAAAGGACACAATGCGGAATAAATATCTTGTTTAAGAATTTGTAGTAAATAATAAAACACTGTAGTAGAACCTCTGGAAGATGGAATGTGGTTTCAACAAAATGTGACAGTTTGTTTCTCCTTTTCACACAAATGCATGGGATGGTGTGATTTGTAACACACTGTTCTGTTTGTGTGCCTTAACTCTTTTGAAAGTCTTGCTTCTCCGTGCTGGCTGCCTTCTTCCTCTTCTTCTCTTGACCCTCCTGCACCAGTTCAGCCTGACCTGGTTTTGAGCTGATACTGATGGGAGTATTTTGTGTGATGTGAGATGAAGCTTTAATGGAGCCCATTACCTTGATGGAGGATGTGTCCGCTTATATTCAGAGGGTGTTCCGTCAATGCCGCACCGAGATGGAATCTGATTCTATATTGTCGGAGTTGCTTGGTTCCGACGTTAATGACGCTTCTCCATTTTTAATGATATGAATGATCGTCTGGGTATTTTCAGAACTGATGCTAGAAGCATGTAAGTGTCCACACAAGAATGTGTGTACGTGTGTGTTCCTGTACCAAAACCCAGAGGTGAAGAGCTTTATGTGTTCACCCTCTTTCTAAACCAGTTTACAGCACATAGATCAGTGTAGAGCCAGAGAGAAGCACTAACTGACATAACCAAACTTTCAACAAGTGAGAGAGAGGGAGAGAGAGAGAGAGAAAGAGAGAGGGAGAGAGAGAGAGAGAAAGAGAGAGGGAGAGAGAGAGAGAAAGAGAGAGGGAGAGAGAGAGAGAGAGGGAGAGAGAGAGAGAGAGAGAGAAAGAGCGAGAGAGAGAGAAAGAGCGAGAGAGAGAGAGAGAGAGAAAGAGCGAGAGAGAGAGAGAGAAAGAGAGCGAGAGAGAGAAAGTCAGAGAGAATGGCACTCTCCCCCCTTTCTCCCATTCCAGATTCCATTCTAAATATAGAGCTAAAGAGATCTCCCTGTCTCAACCCAATCAGAGTTCACACAATACACACACACACACACACACACACACACACACACATAAAAACTATACTAACATTCATTACATGCTCTGTACAGTTGCTTAGGTACTAAGTAGACGATCTAAAGCTAGTTTTCTGCTCTCCTGGTTCAGAGCGGATCTCTTGTGTCTGTGATTCAGTTTCTATGTAGGGCCAAGTGGTCGCCTGGGTGTCCCTGTGATCATCTCCATTAGGGAGAGAGTTTTAATAATCCACCCTCCCTTTCCCAGATGGGCACACACACACACACACACACACTAAAAGCTAACTCTGCAGATTATCTCACTAACTACACCCGAGGCCGACAATTATGAGAGGTTACAGGTCATAGACAAACAAACACGAGAAAATGCCAACAGTTCACTTCAAAGTCACAAAGTATAATCATTTCTGCTGTGCATTACTACATTAAGTTAAGCAGAACGGGCCATTCTGTCATGCTCTCTCGGCATCATCATGATTAAAGCTCACAATCTCCTAAAAAGGTGAAACTTTAGACAGACACTGCACTTGGGACTTAATCTCTTTTTAATGAAACATGCAGTACTGACACTGTTCTAAAATGACTAAAATGGTCGTGAATGCAACTAGATTATTTATTTTGTGACTAGTTTTTTCATTTCAGTCGCCTGAAATGGACTCGCACGGCCTGGCAACCTGTTGCAGAGCGCGTTCTGCAATATAAGAAAAAGGAACATTAGCTACACGAGAAACACTGTTTTACTTTGGCAACAATTTAGTCCACGTCGTTATTTCTTGCTTTGTTTTAATGCTCTTTACACTGGAGACAAAAAGTGGCGTGAGATTATGGCTCTTAAAAAAATATATTTTTGTGTGTTTAGGAGCCAATGGCCCCTAAAATTTTTTTTGTCTGGAGCCATGAGTTGAGTTAGTTTTGATTGTGATGGCATATTGTCATTGTGTTTTTTTTCAATCCCTCTTAGGTTCCCGGCAGTGAGGAAGAAGTTTGTTTCAGAGCTGAAAGAGCTCAGACAGAAGGAGCAGAGCCCGTATGTTGTCCAGAGCACTATAAGCCTCATCATGGGTGTCAAGTTCTTTCGCATTAAAATGTACCCTGTGGAAGACTTTGAAGCTTCCTTCCAGTTCATGCAGGTACGCTGATTTACACCCAAGCATCGCTCTGTTATAAAAGTCATGAGGAGGAACCCGAGTGACTCAATCAGAAACTAAAACTGCTCACATTTGACCTTTTATGAATGAGGTCAAGACACAGTTCAGGCTTTTTACTTCCTGCATTTTGCTTTCTCTTTTTAAGGAATGTGCCCAGTACTTCCTAGAAGTGAAGGATAAAGACATTAAGCACTCGCTGGCCGGGCTCTTTGTGGAGATATTGGTTCCGGTGGCAGCTGTGAGTCCTCAGTCCTCAGAAAAGGCTGAAAGCTATTATTTACCCTGAATAAAATTTCTGTTGTGTCAAACAGTTATAGGGATTTAAACTGAGAATGTTTTTATATTGTATCTCTTCCAGAGTGTAAAGAATGAAGTTAACGTACCGTGTCTGAGGAACTTTGTGGAAAGTCTGTATGACACTACCTTGGACCTTTCTTCCAGAAAGAAACACTCTCTGGTGAGTGATTCACATGCCACACTCTTCAGTTGCTCTGTTGGAGAAGGAGGGCTCTTGTCTAATGCCACTGGTATCAGAGTCGTCATCTGTAGACACACACAATATCTTCAATGTGTGTTAAACTTGGGGACCGACAGGGTTGTGATCGAGTTGTTTATAACCACTCAGCTACAGTGATGGCTGCTCTTAAGCTTCCGTTAATGGATTCTTCAGAAAGTTATTACCTGAAAGAAAAAAACCTCGTCTTTTCATTTGCTGAGTCACTGTCTTCAATCATTTCCAGTGGTAAGCTGTCCACATGGAGTTCAGGATGTGCGATTTCAAATAATCCATCAGCTCTCTCCCCATCTGAAGCCATTTTTCCAACCCAGTCCTTGGGGCTCTTGTGTTGTTTTTCACATTTTTACTCTATCCCAGAGCCCAACACACTAGGTTAGAGGGAAAACATGCAGCTTTTTCGGTGGACCCAAAGGACTGTGTTGAGAAACACTGCGCTAAATTATGCATGTTTACAAAAACAGCTTATAATCACCAATTCATATAAAAATCCCCAACATTTGCTGTCAGCACTTTGTTTTTATCAGTTTACCACTTAATTACACACTTGTGGTCTGATGTTCAGATATTTATTGTCATTATATAAATATGACAGCTAGCTTTCTGCCATGCAGTCCTGTGCCGGTAACAGAGTCCTCTTATTCGGCTAACTGTGGTTAACATATTCGTGGTAAATGGTACAAGAGGAGGGAGGTTTTGTGTTTTTTTTCTTCTTGTCACTAACAGTAAAGCAAATTGTGATCATGAGTTTAGTTTTACCACAAATATGCTGTTAATAGAAATTAATGCAAACACAAGACAAGAATGTCATTCTTTCTTTTCGTCTGTTTGTGTGTATGTTTGTTTGCAGGCTCTGTATCCGTTGGTAACTTGTCTGCTGTGCGTCAGTCAGAAGCAGATCTTCCTCAACAGATGGCATGTCTTCCTCAACAACTGTCTGTCCAATCTCAAGGTGAGATTGCAAATGAATTTAAAAAAACAATTCAGAATAGTATGCTACACATACTAAGTGACTCAAGAATGAAGCACTAAAAGCATTTGAAATAGAGGCATTAAGGAAGCACTAAGGCGTTAAAACTGAGACAGAGAATTTTAAAAAGTAAGAGAAACTGTCAGATTTCTGTCATAATGAAGCTTTGGCAGAGAGGAGATGAAGCTGAACAGATCATGCTTTGTAATCTGAGCAGGAAAAAGAAATGAATGCTGTTTTGATCCTTTTTTTTTCATAAATTATTTGGTTGTTTTTTTCTCGCTTGCTGTGAGTGCGTGGTTTGTCTTCAGAAGAACTTTTCACAACTCATGAGCTTACTCAACTTTGGTGTAGTATACTGTGTTATTGCAACACTCAGGTACATTAAAAGAAGAGGTTCTTACTGTCAATAAGATGAGGAAGAGAAAGAAGGTTAAAAAAATCCATCATGCCAAATACTCATTTACTACCGTGCATGTTTTTTCTTTCACTCTGTTTCTGTCTTCCATCATTCACTTTAAGTGACTGTCAGCCAACAGCTCACAGTGTCGTGTCTGATTTTTTTTCTCTCTTTTGCTTGCTGTCTTCCATTCTTTTCCTCTGTCTGTACCTTTCTGTAACAGGGGAGGCAGAGGCCAGTGCAAGTGGGACTTTTTGGGGTCTTTAGTTGAGGCAGAGACGGATGGAATCATGCAAATAGTGAATTTATAATCATATACAAGGAGGTGGAAAAACAAGATCAGAGTACAGAAACAATGACATGTACATTTAAAGATACATAGATTCTGTGTTGACAGAATGAAGCCAAAGCCAGCATAAGCTATACGTGGGTAGAAAAATAATCTAGGACACTGTTTTTCCCTTCTTTAGCACCCTCATTTTGTGTAGTCTTTAATTTAACACATTTGGACCAGCACAAGAGCTTTTAAAATAGTTAATGAGTTCAAGTGAGATGGATGACGAAAAAATTTGCACAGTGTGGGATCCCAGGACTGGGATTGGACAAACCCTGCTGTAGTGACTTCCAGGGTGGAAAGGGTACTTTGCCAGACTGGTCCCTCGTCTCCTCAGAAATTAGCCCCTGTGCTGTTGAGTGTCATAGAGTTGCCACTGGAAAAAGCTGCTCCAGTGCTCGCTTTAAAAAAATCATTTACTCTATTTCACTATAAAAAATAATTAATGTGATAATAAATAAACTAAAAAATAAAAAAACAAGGGCAATATTTTAATGTGAATCAGTCACACTGATACAATGTATTGATCTGTTGTTTCAGAACAAAGACCACAAAATGGCCCGGGTGGCACTGGAGTCGTTGTACCGTCTGCTGTGGGTCTACATGATCCGGATCAAGTGTGAGAGCAACACTGCAACACAGAGGTACTGGACATCTTGCGATTTGGTCGGGTACACGCAGGCAGTGTCATATAAGAGAGGATTGAGTGTGGCATAATCACACATAATCACATGTGCATGTACTGTTGTTGACGATTGTGATGATGATGAAAACACAGATAATGGTGTTGAAGATAATAAGGTGTTCTCTAAGGTAACTTATCTTCTGTTGTCTTCTTGCTCCTCAGCCGCCTGACCTCCATCATTTCCACACTGTTCCCTAAAGGATCGAGAAGTGTCGTCCCTCGAGATATGCCTCTTAACATCTTTGTCAAGATAATCCAGTTTATTGCGCAGGTGCACACACACACACACACAGATACAGGCACACACATGTACTCATATACACTGATAACAGAACTATGTGCCACGTTGTTATCATCTATATCAAAACTTTCTAGGAAAATGTTGTTTTTTCTGAACCCTTTGTTCTACTTTTTACTGGTATTTAATTTTCTTGGAACAGTTCTGAACATCTGATTGTCCTGTTTCCTCACGCTCATGTGTACAAACATAATATCTGGCCCTTCCATCTCTTCCAACTACAGGAAAGACTGGATTTTGCTATGAAGGAAATCATCTGTGACCTGCTCAGTGTTGGCAAATCTGCTAAAGCGTTTAGTCTTAATCCAGAGGTAAAATGTGATTTCTAATCCCATCACTATGAAAGGTTTTCCCCATCTGCATGAATTAAAAGGCAGTTTTGTTAGTTAACAGGACCTTAGCATGTCTACAGGTGTACACTCGAGTGGAAAACCTATGCATCACCCTTTATCTATTCATTCAGTAATTATATTATCAATAAATTATATTTTTGGCAAGCGAGCTCAGGATTTTTAAAAATTATTAAAGCTTTTTCATTAAATGTTGAAGAAGTTAAAAACACTGGCTAAAACCTCAATTAGTGCTAACTGAGTATCTCCTTATGTTACACAGAGAATGAACATTGCACTGAGGGCGTTCCTGGTCATAGCGGATAACCTGCAGCAGAAGGACGGAGAGCCGCCCATGCCCAACACGGGAGCCACGCTGCCCTCAGGAAACACCTTGAAGAAGAAGAAGACGTACCTAAGCAAGACTCTGACAGAAGAGGAGGCCAAGCTCATTGGTGAGCATTCAGCTGACACAGCAACACACGCGTGGGGTGAATTATGACTGATAGCAATTTAGATATTGACTTTTGTTTACTGAGGCTAAGGTGAGGTTTTACCATAGCATTTATTTTTATGTTTGTGTTTTTGTATATTATTTTTGTTTAATTTTGATCATAATTATTAGACCATGTAGATTGTAATCTCTTTGGTTTCCTGTCCCAGGAATGGCCTTGTACTACTCCCAGGTCAGGAAGGCCATTGATAACATTCTGAGGCACTTGGATAAAGAAGTGGGCCGCTGCATGATGCTCACAAATGTACAGATGCTCAACAAAGAACCGGAGGACATGATCACGTATGTGCATCCACTTCATCTAATTTAACTACCAGAATAGTACAAGGTGTATTCATAAGACCTCTCTGTTTATAGCCCACCACTGCATCAAGTTTGACCTTAACCAGTGATATTTTGCAGGTGATTTTTATTTTAAGAGCGTAGTGCTGCCCATATTTAGGCCCTTTGAGTGATGAACATTTCCTGTGCACTTGTTACATTCCAAAAGTGTCTAAATTGCTATGTTTGAATGGCTTTTAAAAGTCAAAGGATCACCTTTCACTGCCTGGTGTTTACTTATGTCTGTCTGATTATGTGCGAGAGAAGGAAACTCGCAGCAAGACATCATGAGTCACTCTCAGCCCACGCAGTTTCTCTCTCTCTCTCTCTCTCTCTCTCTCTCTCTCTCTCTCTCTCTCTCTCTCTGACT